>JAAAKQ030018437.1:21897-32513 GCA_010016005.3 Zanna intricata
AGTTAAACTAATTTATTATACTCCTCTGATAAGAAGAGTTAATTATTTTTAGAAATAGGCTACACTTTAATTTTAAATAGAATAAGTCTATATTCAGATTTTCATTTTACATATTATTTGTATGTTTCTTTATTCTTTTATATGTTACAGTACATCTATATATTGGACAGTATAAAAATAATTCTTAGCTTTAATGTACATATTTCTTCTGATACATAATTACATTTAAATTATGTACTTTTTTTAATATTTAGTATTATTGTTTTTATTATTATTAAAAAACTTCTTTCTGGCAATGATCACAAATATTATGATAAAATAAGACAGAAGAAAGTGCTGCTTAAAAAAATAAACACCGTAAGAAACAAAATAAAAATACATCATAAAAAAGAAATAAAAACAGAATAGCGGCGGCTCACAATCACGGTTTTAGTGTTACAGTTATTTACGTTTTTCGGGCAAAACTGATTTTTTCGGTTAAATCAATATTTGCACAAAGTCAGGATCGTGGTTTCAGTTTCAAGAAGTATTTTGAAACACCTCACAAGGCGTAACTGAAGGATAGGGTCAATAGGGCCGCCATACTGCAGAATGATCCGGCGTTCTTTGCTGCGGAGACACAACGGAGTTTACACCACATCGCTGTTCCGTATCGTCCGGTTGTCGAGGATTTGTAGATGTACCGAGAAGATCGGATCCACTCGAGTGATATAACTGTGAGTAGAGCAACGAGGCCGGTAAAACGGGATAATGTGATCCCGGATAAGTTGTGGCGCTACTGTTATGATGATGAACATGGTGATGATGAAAGCCTGTCGTTTGGCCATTACTTTGTAAAACGTCTTCATTTCCCACTGGGGATTCAGCGGTAGACGAATCAGATAACGAACGAGGACCACTAAGGAAATCAGCACCTGAATATCGAGGTAATGTTAATCCGCTTGTTGAATTAGTTGTAGGGTGTAATGATGTCGAACCGGTTGCATGCTGTGGCATTAATTGCTGATCCAATTCAACTCCGGTTCCTCCACCTGAAGATGCTGTGGTATCTGGTAATATTACTGTAACAAATGTTTAATTTGCATTATATAGAATATTTATAACAAAAAAACAACTATTTTTTAACTTTTTAAATATTAACCAAACTTACATATATTTCTTGCTGAATGGATACTTCCGTTTCTCTTTAATTAAATACTGCTCAACTTTTCAATAGTAAATAATTAACTTCTTTTGATTTATTTTTCGAAGTACCCTTTAAAACAACAATTATTTTTTAACTGAAAATTACAAAGCATTGTACAGCAACCTTTCCTAAGAAGTTTATCAATTTATGATAAAATTATAAAAACCAAATTAAATTACATTACTACAAATAAATGTCAATGAAAATATATACACATTTTCCAACATTTTTAACCTAAAATAAAAATGATAAAAAAATATTATTATTGTAATTAAATAGGGTATTTATTTAATCCAATGAAAAATGACCAAAATCATTATTTTTTAAATCAATTTTTAAAATAAGTAATTTACCGATTTTGATCTCTACAATACATACAAACAGATCTTGAGTTTTGTTCATTTTAGTGATTACACTTCAAAAAATATAATACGAGAAGAACACGATGAATGTCTACCTAAATAATGTAGTTTGATAGAAATACCCCCATCAACTTCCCTTTTTCCGTCATTACCTAAATTGCAAGAACACAACAAGGCGGTTAGTAAACGGGTTTTAAGCGTTTAGTAGAACTAATTTGTAAATTTTTCCATATTAGATTTAAAAGAAAAGAGATAATATCTTATTTTTTACATCATTCGACCGTTTTCTCAAATTTTGCGACCTTGATTAAACTCATTTCCCGACGTTCATAAAATGGTGAAATTTTACACAGCAACGTAAATGCAGTCAATCGGGTCATCGACCCGATTGATTTTAATATAATAATCTGATTGTAAATGCCAATCATCTGATTTAGTTGTAAATAAATAAAATAATTCGTACAAAACAATGCTAATTTAACCAGGTTAGGATAAAATTTAATAGCAATTTCTTTTGATTTTGATAAAAAGTAGAAAATAAAAAAAATTTAATACATTTTTTGTATTAATGTTATTGTATAAATTTTTAATTTTTATTGTATTAAAAACTAAAAAATTAGTTTTGTTTCCAAGATTATTAAAAAAAAAGTTTTCTTTTTATTCATGAATAAGCGTGGGGTGCGCTCTCATATACAACCATTAAGAATCAGAGTGTCTTCTTTTTATTCGTGCATAAAGAACATTTTTTTAAAGTAATTTTATTGAAAACAAATTTTATTATTTTTTTTTTAAAGAAATTTGTCTTTTTTTAATTAATTTTCTTTTTGTAGATAAGCAAAAAAAATTAATATTTAAAATATATATATATATATATACATACATATAGAGATTTTTTTTTAATTTTTTTACTTCAGAATATTGATACAAGAATATTTTAGTTTTGGTAAATGAAATTGTTGATTTATCTCGTGTTTGTATATTCTGATACTCAAATTGCCTCTGGTTACTACGATCACATGAATATAATATGTAGGTAGTCCTGTTGAATTTCACATACTTATCAATATTTTTATATGTACATTTAATCTATATATATATACACATACACATAAAAGTAATTCTAGTGAATTTACGTTATATCATCCTAAACTTTATATTTTTTACCACTATACTTTTAATTTTAATAATATCATAAAATATACATCTGCTTAAATCGTTTATATACGTCTTTCTTAAACAAGATACGTATTTCAGTATCACCAGGAATTACAGGATTTGATTATGCTTGTTGAGATTTAAAAATTAAATTTTCTTTTGTAAATTTTAAAATGAAAACTATGCAATTCTAGAGATTATTTAATTACAAAATCGTTTTTTTACCTCCGTTGAATCCATTTTTCAACTTTTTTCTCAATTTCGAGTTTCTTCTTACATGTTCCTTCCTTATTTATTATTTAAATAATTGGACGAATGCGATTCTTAGGTCTATGTTTGTAATCTTCTCGATCCTTCTTCTTCGTCTTTCTATCCTTTCTATTCCTTTCTCCTACATTATTTTGCAATGACGACAATCTAATTGTCTTGTAATCTTCAGACTCAAGCCTCAAATATTGATGTTGTATCTACTACTTCTTTCTTCCATTTTATAATTTACCTTTCGAATTTTTCGCATTTCACTTCCGATTCTCCTGGTGTTTTTCAGTTATTTCCCTGCACAAATTTCTCATAGACAGACCCTTACGGAAATTCGAATGCGGGTATATTATTCCAAAATATTTCTTCTCATGATTTATATCTTATAATATAATAAATATAATAAGGTACATTATAGTTTATTTGCTTTTATATACTTTTCAGAAAAGTTACGCTACAGAATACCTAAATGTAATGATTTCAGGCTTTAAAATATTAAATAGAGTGTCTGTAATCTTCTACATTACTTCATTATTCACTCAACAGCAAGATAATTATGATTATCTTTCATTTTATTTTTTATCTCTTTTTCATAATCCATTATTCATTTTATTATATCTTTTGTTATTTATTTCTATCTTTTCAGTTTATTTTAAATTTTATAAATTTGAATTCTTGATAAGCCAAATTATAAGTTTTATTGAAAAATCAATTTCAGCTCTTAAACTGTAATCGTGTACTTCTAATAATTTTTATCAACTAATTTTTTTTTAAATTTTATTAAAATAAAAGACAAACAATTATTACGTTTTTGATCATAAAGGTGGACAAATATTTTTGTGATTATTTAAATTTATTAAAATTTCTGTTGCTTTCCTGTTAAGACAGTATGTAAATTCCGATGTTAAAGTAAAATATAAAATAAACTCATATTCAATATATTCTCCATTTTATAGTTTCATAGACTATTTGTTAAGTATAATTCAGGAACTTCTGAATCTACTACGTTTGAATTTCTTTTATAATTCATTATTTACTCATTAATATTAATTTTATGTAACTTCCTCACTTATGTTAAAGGCTAGCAGAATTTTACTGCACATAATATTTTCTATCTAATTTTGTTCGCATATTCGCTAGCTTATTGTGAGAATGCTCATTGTCGCTCTAATTTACAATAAATTGTTGAAAAAAAAACATGCACAAATAACATTAATTAGATATGTGTACAAACATAAGTTGAAAAAATAAATCTGATCCAAATTTACAAGTATATTCTTAGTAATCATTATGGTCATTACAAAATAAATAAATAAATAATAGAACATGTCTCAAAAATGTTTAAATTAATTTTATTAAAAAAAAATGTCATTCTATATTAACATTCATTTTTGATACCTTTGATTTTATTTTTATAACCATAAATAAAACATTTGCATACATAATAATATTTAATAATTTGCATACAAAAATATTTAAGTAAATTAATATTAAAACTTACATGAAGAGGCAGTACTGTTTGAGTGGAACGTATCTTGATTGTGTTCGGAGGCTGTAAACCCGAGGGAAGGTGTATTAAAACTGGAGGCTGCTGTTGCAGCGGCACAACTACTTAGAGTACCTGCCCCTAGGTACGTTGAATATGGAGTTGCCGTACTATAACCCCAATGATGACTGTTGTTTAGCCCAAACTGACTCATATCTGTAACAAAACAAATACAACATAGGTTATATTAAAAATTCTGATGTAAATCAATTCACAATTAGTTGTATGGCGCGTTAACGGAGATGTTTGCCACTCTCCTTCCCGTACGGCTGAAAGTTTGAAAACTAATTATGTTTAAATGTACCATCCGCTCCTCGATATTGCATTCTGCCCATCGTTCAGTTATAGGATTCCAATTAATAACAAACCCTTAGTTAGCCATTTAGGAATGTAACAAGCTAAAATATCACTCATTGCATGAATAAGACACTCAAGCTACTTATAGGCCCTGCTTCAATAAAGCTGCACTTGTTACTTGGAAGAACATTAAACAGCAACAATAATTAGAATCCAAAAGATAGAATATAATTATTTTTTTAACATAAAATTAAAGACTGCGATTATGACTGCATAAATTAACTGCGGTTATGTAAGTTAAACATCAAATCACACTAAAATGTAGGAATAAAATACGGGATAAATCTTAGAATTCAGGGATACTAATTAGATGCAAACAAAATAATAATAATAAAATACGAAAATAAAAAAAGGCAATCACTTAAAAATAATTGATTTTTTATAAATAAATGGCTGATTAATTCAGCTATGAGTGCAAAATAATTGATTTCATTTTTAAAATGAATATTTTTAGAAGTTTAAAAAGCTCTCAATATTTCGTAGGATTTGTTTTATACTGCACTGTTATTTGGTTGACTATTTCATTTTTCAATGTAAAAATTATTCTTTGGGCTTGAATAGAAAAAAAAGTTTGACTATAAATAATTTATAATCATATAAAACCAATACCTTTACTCACATTGAACATTTTCAAATCTATTTCTTCTTATTGAATTTATTTGGGTTTGCGAAATTTATACCACAAGATAATAATCATCCCTTTCAAAATAATCTAAAAATAAATATTTTTATATCTAATGAAATTAAAATATTCATTCATGTAATATCATTAACTGAATAGTAATATCCAGTGCATTTACGTACATACTTACAAACTTCTTTCGGTTAATTCATTTTATTTTTACATGAAAATGAAATTCTTTTAAATTGTTCAATTTAGTAAAGCGTACCAGTAACTACAAAATAGTCTAAAGTTGTGCTAAAGAGTTTTTCAAACAGTTCACTGATATTTGTTGAAAGTGGTTTTCCGAATCTTTGTTGGAAACAATTACTACATTTCACTGAACGGCGATATTAGCGTACTTCTATAACAGTAGTTTAACATCAAATTTGGTCAATAAGTACCAAGTACTAAGTACTTTTGTCAACAAATCGACTAAAATAAGGATTCTTTTTTTTTTTAAATGCAGAACAAAATAACAAAAGAAAGATGTTATCGCAAAGTTAGTACTCAAGAAAGGTTTTTTCATTTATTTCTTTTTTATCTATAATGAAATAAAATTGTACGGATTGTATTGCTTAACAAAATATTGTTTGAGATAAATGAAACATTTTACTGATATTTTCAAAAAAGATATAAGACTGAATTTATCAGCAAAGAAAAAAAATAATTTTGTTCTTGTGGATTTTTGTTCTTTGCGGACATTTTTACCTACTTGGGTAGTATATAACCAAGGAGTTTAATCATTTGGTTAATAAAACTTCAGTTAAATAATCACTTTTGTTAGAATCTTGTGTTATGAACAAAAGCAATGGAACAAGGTTTGTAGCCTTGAAAAAGGCAGCGAGTTTAATTGACTGCTAATTTTTTTTTGTTTACCTTTATTTCTTGTACAAAAATATTTGAACAAGATTCAATATCCAAACATTCTGATATTAAAATTCGCTGTGTTTTTATAAGTTTTTACTAATATTTGATCTATTTTTAGGTTTATCCCCCCAAAAAAAGAACTGTTATATTGTTTAACTCTAAAATTATTATGTCTTAGTACTAAGTTCTTTATGCAGTGTAACTTTCACTGTAATTTTTTTTTTTGCAACTTCGGTGAACATTTTTATCGCATTCTCTCTATAATAACTTAAAAAAAGTTTTCTCTTTCACATAGTTTCATAATTTATTGTTATGGAATAATTTAAGGTTGTAAAATATTCTGAGAGGAAAAAAATAAATAATTTCAACGAATTTTTATCATTAACAATTAAAATTGGATTTCTCAGTTAAATCGTCTATCTTTACTTGCATCATCTTTACATACACTAGACCGGAGTGGGATAAATACCTTACTGTAGTATCTTCTCTTTTTTATCTGTTTAGCCTCCGGAACTACCATTAAGGTATTACTTCAGAGGATGAAGTGTATGAATGTGAGTATCTTCTGCTTTGTTCAAAAAAAGTATTTTATTAAAAACAGAAACTGCCAGAATAGGATCAGAATTACTTGTTAAATAATATACCCATTTGTTGAAATATGTTAAAAATTCAACATTTTTCTTATTTCCGATAAGATGTTTTTGAATTATCCTTTTAAAATCTATCTGTTCTTTCAGCTTAAGACATCTAAGACTTTTTGATGTAATAAAGTTTTAACTTTTGTTAGTTTGATCTAAATTATTGGAATAATCATAAGTACTCCCTTATTTTTTCATAATTATTGAATTAGGTAATACAAGATGGTAATTCGTGTTGGAAACCTCAAAATACGTTGAGTTCCGAAAAGGTTTAAGTGAAAGTTAATTTTTCTCCGCAGGTCGGTATTTAAAATAAATAAAGTTTTCTTCTTCGTATTTTAAAAGTTAAAACTTACAATACTAGGCTTATTTTGGCAATGTAAAATTAATGATTTGAAGAATTCATAATATTCTCAGCTCTGGGAGCTGAAAAAAATTACTTCCATCAAAACTGTCCAAACGAGTATTTAATTTTTAACCAATGCTTAAATCATCTTGGTAAAAACCATTAGACGTTCATCACTTTATTAGCTTAAAAATCAGTTAAATTTAGATTCTTATAAACAAAGTAAAAAAGCACAACTTTTAGTTACCACACTAAACGACGAATTCTTAAATCGATGGTACAATTTATCTGGCAAGCCTAAAGCCAGGTATACTCAACAGTTTGATGAACAAACAGGACTTTTACCTCCCTGCTTAACCCTCCTATTTCAACCCTTAGCCACGGTGGCCGTATCACACCGCATCACACCCCAATGAAAAACCTACACGTTCAGGGCTTTATCGGTTTATTACAAACCCTCCCACGTTTGTCTAAAAGATTACAGGATTTCCGTCAAATTCTACCAATTTATACACTACCTATTTGGCGTTTTTTCACCCCCTTATTTGTTACTATTATTTTGCTTTTGTTTTCATTACGTATCGGTTTTATAAATGAATCGACAATATAAATTTAAAAGTATACCTATTTTTTCTCATACTTAACAAAATAATAATATAAAAAATTCCAAAAACGGCTATTATTTTTTTTCTTCATATATGCAAATTATTAACATTTATTACTGTTTCTTTCTTTAAGTTTTATAAAGAAACATTCTTAACTGTAAGAAAAATAAAGATTTGTTCCCGGCAAAATAAATTTGTTAATTATTTTATTATGAACTGCATTTAATATTAAGGAATTAGTTCAGTTTTCAAATACTGTCATACTGCCGTAACACCAAAATGAATATAAGAATAGCTTCTGGTCATAATACACGATCTTCGTGGCAGAGTGGTAACGTTCCATCTTTCATAAGAAGGCCTCGGGTTTGAATCCCAGTCAATCATGGCATTTTTCATACGAGAAAAAAATTCCATTTCCATATACCATGGCGATATCATGAACAAAAAAAATGAAATAAAATATTAAACGAGGATATAAGTAATTATATGAAATGTGATTGTTGCAACAAATGTGGCACTGCAAAAAATGTACTTAAGAAATATTGCATTTTATTATATTATATTTTTATAAACGTTTATAAAATATCGAAAAACTTATAAAACCTACTTTATTTCTATACCGATAGTATGTGAACTTAAGTAAATTTATAAATTTTATTATAGTTTTATTTCAAATGTTGAAACTTTATGACTTAAGTTTTAAACATGTGAATAACATTTTGATAAAATACAAAAGTTTCTGATATAAATCTTAATCTTAGAACAATATATATATATATATATTCTGTTTCACCTTGGAATCACCGTTAGGTTGTATCTACAGAGGATGAGATGAACGAATTGTAGCGTGTGTGAAAATGCCATGCCTAACCGGGATTCGAACCCGTATATATATATATACTTGTAATAATAATTGTGATTAATCTTTAAATATTTTATGACTTATATTTTAGTCATATTAATTTACGTAGAATTCCGACTGACCGTTTGATTTTATTATGTTTCTAATAAAGAGAAAACTGATTTTAAGATTTCCCTCCCGTCAAAAAAATAAAATAATAAAAAATTGCTAGAGGAAAGCTTGTTAACTATAAAAGTATCTATAAAGAGAACTAAGCTAGTATTGACTGAAAACTTGTTTGTTTGTGTCTGGTTAAATCTAGTTTTGAAACTTATCCTGTGCAAACCTGTGAACTTTCTTACAACGGAAGGTAGTACCTTATATTTTATACTGTCTTTTTATTGTCCTTGATTCCTTTTCCTCTAGCTACTATGGAATTTCTCAGCTGCCTTACCTCCCTTCAGATTTAGGTAGATTATAATGTTGGTTTTCTATGAGAAAAACTAATACCGAAGTAAAAGATATTTTGATTTAAGTATAATAAAAAGCTGACAACACAGTTGTAGGGACATTCCCACAACGCAGATTTTTTCTGATTTACGGCTTACTGATGTAGTAATTAATTAATTAATTACTATCAATTAATTCATTAAAAAAGTCATTAATTAATTCAGAAAAAAGCATCAATGCCCCATATGTAGAAGTTTAGTAATCTGACCAAGTTTAGTAATATATTACTCTTGACATACAATTTTGATGTAAGGAATATAAAGCTGTATTATTTACTACCTACATAAAATACAACTCATAATTATAAAAAAAAATTATTTTTTATGATCATAACAGTTGAAATTTTGTTATTTTAAATTTTGTTTATTTTTTTAACCGTGTTAGAATGAATTTCTCAGATTTAGAAATTTGTAGCATTTATAATTCGCTTGACCATCTTTTATTTACTAACTTTAAAGAGGTTACTTTACTAATTACTAAGTGGTTACTTAATAATTATGTTATTTTACGTTTGAAGAAAATAACAAAAATTAGTACACAGTTGAAAGAAGTTTTTATAGTTTCTGAAAAAGTTAATTTATTGAATAATTAAATGCATATTTTATTATTGTTTATACGAATAATGCGAGCTCTTTTAGTAATAGTTCAATTAATTGTATAAAATTAATAACGGAAATATTAAGAATGATAACAGAAGTGCAATTACTACGGAATTCAAACTTCAATGATTTGAAAAGTGAGAGATCGTAGTTTAATGGATATTATTTAACTACGAAAAGGAAAATTTGAAAATTACATCGAACTTGCAAAGGTAAAAGACAAATAAAGATGTATTTAAGTAAGAGAAAAACACAAACGATTGATTAGAACTGTAAAAAAATAATACTTCAAAAATATTCTTTCAAATATATAGATCCTACCGTATTTAGAAAACGGTAAGAAAATAAAATGATAAAATTGGGTAAGAAATTGGAATAGATAGAATAGGGGAAAATTTTATAAATTGTTGCATCCAAGAAAGTATTAGGGCTTCAATTGTAAATTAATCCTGATAACCCACTTCTGGCTAGTTAAATATAAATCAAGGAACTACAAATCTTTCTCCTGAGTACAGTTAAAAAGAAAGACATGACGGTTTGATAGTACAAATTTCTTCTCTTTTTATTAAATTTTTTCTTAATTTTATGGAATTATTTGAAGAGGTGTTAAATAAATAAAAGGAACATCTAGTGATTGGTCAAATGCTGTAAAAAAAATATAACATAACAATGGTGAAAATTG
>JAAAKQ030018438.1:0-17912 GCA_010016005.3 Zanna intricata
CCGTATAAAAATTTTTATCTTTAATAGGATTTGAACCTTAGAACTCTCGACTTCGAAATCAGCTGATTTGCGATGTTAACCACTAGACCAACCCGGTGGTTTACGGCGTTGACATGCTGCTCGATAAAGCACATTCACATGTTACAGGTATGCCGACAAATGATTTACTGAGAACATTTGAATGGGAAATTTATGATCACTCACCAGATAGTCCATACAGACTTATGGTCTATATATGTCTATATGTGTCCTACATATGGTCTATATATAGTATCCTAAAGTCACTACATAAACTTATATAGTGACCATATAGTCACCATATAGACTTCGCTCTTTCCGATTACCATTTTTTTTAGGAAATTGAAAGAATTTTTGAGTGATAAGCAATTTGCGTGTGACGATGAACCTAAAAATGATGTTAATCAGTGGCTAAATAGACTGGTGGCAGAAGAATACTACGAGGGCATATTGAATCTGAAGTATCGCCACAATACTTCAGCTTTAGAAATGTCTTAGTTCATGTGGCGATTATGTTGAGAGGTAGTATAATGTATGTAGTTTAAGAGAAAAAAAATTTGTAAAGTTTTCAGAATAATCTTTTTTACAATGAAACTGTCTTTGCTTTAATGATAACCTCTCGTATATTTTTACAACTTAATGAAAATCTTCAATAAATATTCCATATTTTTAAATTTCTATACAGGTAAGTTTGTACGATATTTTCTCTTTGAAAATGTAAGTATATTTTATTGGTACTGTTAAAAAAAAAAACCCTTACAAAGATAATAATAATACTTTTATGAAATCTTTTAATGGGAGAGGGCAAAATAGAAATATGTAACAGGTTATGAAACGGAATTCATCTTGTTTAATTATAGTGCAAGTAGATGAAAATTTTAATATTAATTGCCCATCCATAACAATCACCTAATCTGCAAAAAAAGAATGATACACGATGGAAACACGATTATAATCTTCCAAATGCAACGCCGATAAAAATAAACCAATGACAATACACATTCGTCCCAACATATCGCAGTCCACACTTAGGTTTTCCCGCCCCAATAGATTAATTTAATACATAACCAATCAGAATAGCGTAAATAAACCAATGATAATACGCATTCATCTCTGCATATAGCAATTCACACTTAAGTTTCTCCACTCCAACAGATTAATTTAATACATAACCAATCAGAATACAGTATTTTCCTGACTAATCAAAAGTATGGTAAGACTGACAAATAAAAAAATCACAATTTCAAACCAATTACAGCTCTGAAAGGAACTGACAATTTATATTATTATAATTTATAAATTCCAACTAATTATTATCACTGTTTTTTCAGTAATCATTAGGTATGAATTAAAGGTACCAATAGGAAGACAAAGCCGACCACCGTGGTGCGAGTGGTAGCGTCTCGGTCTTTCATCCGGAGGTCCCAGATTCGAATCCTGGTTAGGCACGGCATTTTCACACGCTACAAAATTTTCATTCATCTCATCCTTTGAATACCTAAACGGTGGACCAGGAGGTAAAAAAATAGCCAGTCGCGGGACCGGCCAACAAATGTCCACTTAAAACAATTTAAAACAATGAGTACCGATCATTGGTTAATAATTATATTTGATTCTACTGCTGATTCTGATGAATGTGATTATTAATTTAAAAGAACTTAATAGACTACTTAAGAAATCTATTTAGAATATAGTGTAATGGTTAATTAAATAATTTGAAAATAAAAATTAAACTGGAATTTCTATAATATTTACAATATTTATATCATCAGATTCTTACAAAAATAAAACAATTGGTTTATGATAACTAAAATATGAAATAAATACTCTTAAATGAGATCTATCGAAATAGCTTGTAAATTTGTTATGTTATTTTTTAACTGAATTTAAATAATTATTTTAAAATTAATTTTATATAAACAACTTAACAAACACTTCAATACGTTTAGGTATACACAACCTTATCTACAAAGCAACGTGCTTCGGATAACTGCAACAGTCTTTCTATACTGTATATGCGTACTGGTTTACAGAAAAAGAGCGGGAGAAAGAAAGAGAAGTAGAATCAACGTTTTTCTTTACTATATATTGACGTAAACATATATTCGCATTTGCGTAAGTATAAGAAAGACATAAAGAGACAGAGAAAGAAAGAAAGAAAGAGAAGTGTATTGGGAATCACCGACGAATCTTCGATGTTTTTTCTCCCATCTCTCATTCTATATATATGTGCTCAGCGTCTCCTGACGATTTTTGATTACGAGTCAGCTATTTTTTTCTCCATGCAAAAGTCTCACAAGAGTGTCCGGCACAACACGCCAAAAAAAGTTTTCACTTGGAAAAAAAAGAAAAAAAGACAACAAATTGTGACCGATAAATTACCAACTGTTCCTGATTGCTCTTAACTCTACATCATATAAAATCATAAAATAAAATTTTACATTTTTTCAGACATTCAGACCGATAAACATCCGAACAACAAATTAATCTGACAAAACATAAGAGAGAAAATTAACATCACCATTCTTTTATCTGATACGAGTATAAAAATATTTAACTAAACAATCCAAATCCATATATGATTCAATGTTTAAATATGTACATACAGTCTGCGTATTTGTAATATTGTAAGAATTGAATTTAATATATGAAACGATGTATTTCTGTTGATCTAGTCGATACACAAAACCTTTACGATGTTACAAAAAAATCACACGTATTAGCTCTCCGAAGAATATTCAAATGAATGTCCGAGTTTCCGAGAAACTTTATTATCTTTCTTTTTTTTTTTTATTGAAAATCCACTTCTCCTAAGAAATTTCTAATTTTAGTGATTACAGGACATGTCATATCATCTAATACAGGTTTTTATTTGCAAATTTAAAAAAAATTAATCTGGTAAAAACTAATTTAATTACAAATGATTTCTTTAATGCTGATATTGTGAAGGGAATAATTTACAAATAATTAATACTATTCGTTAAAATTAATATTATGCATATTTTTTTTATTGGTATCATCTTAGCATTTATTATTAACACACACAGTACCTCATGATATTTTTATGTTTTAGAGCTTTTGTAGTTATTAGTATTATTATTTTTCTGTGCTCTGTTTAAGATTTAGTATTTAATGGAGGAAGGAAATGTTAAAATATATCGTGGGTTACGTACGTATAATAATATATAAAAAGAATATTGGGACGCGGTGTCGCGAGGTTATAATCTTGATTTACAGTGTGTTTTAAAACCGCTTCGAGTTGAGATTTCTTTAGAATCGAACATATGTGTATGAATGTATGTGTATTTATGTGGATATGTGCGCGCGCGGTCTCCTTGTGCACCGTGTCATGTGCTGGATGCTGGAGCCACTTACGAAATTGTCTTTAAGACTCCTCACGCACACAAGAAGTGAATTTGACTTAAATAAGTGTGTTTACGAATGTGTGTGTAAGTATGTGGGGTACTTAAACGCATTATACTTGGCACGCGTAGACATTTCATTTTAAAAATAGAAACTCAAAGTGTGTTCTTCAGTCGGAGGCAGAAGCAAATAGAGGGAGAGAGAGAGAGAGAGAGTGAGATATGAGCAAGAGAAAAGTGTGAGCGAGGTAAGGAGGCATGTGACAAGCCTCTGTTGTAAGCGACGTCCGCGTCTGTCCTACCCGTTGTCCACCCCCCATCATACTCTTCCCATCTTTCGCTCCAGCTCTCCGGTCGATGTCTCCTCGGTTTACAGCCTCCTCTAACTTCTCTTTCTCCTTATTTCTCTCCTTCGCCTTCGTATTTCCTTCTGCTTTTTTCATCCGTTTAAGATCCCAAGGGGCTGGTGGTGGTTTTATGTCTCTTTTAATGAACACAGCTCACACAAAAAACTAGGTACACTCACTTCACAAAACTCTTCCTTTCTTTATTACGAAATCCTTAACTGCCCGTCTTCTTCCCTTCCCCCTCACTAACGCTCCTCACCATATATCCTCTAACAAACACTACGGCAATCGTTAGCTCGCTCACTTTAATTTTAGACCTAATGTATGATCTTTATTCTCTAATACTTACTTATGTTTTTTTTTTAAATTTCTTTTTATTTCATCTTCTTCGTAATATTTAATAACGAAACGAATTTCTTGGAAACAACCCATAAGATATAAACAGATCGTTACACTAAAAAAATTATTTTTGTGTTCTTTAAAAAATAAAAATCATAATAATAAATAAGAATAAGAAAATCAGTCTTTTTTGAGATCAAATTTCAGTACATGCTACCAGTATAATTTTAAAAATTTATCTTTAAGATTTTTTTTTTTGGTAAACAGAAATGTATTTATGGAATAAATTATGATTGTTATTATAATATTTAAAAAATATAAATATTTACTCAAGAAAACATTATTATAAACAATTAATTCAATATATTGGGCTAAAATTTCACTTAAAAAAACTAATTTATGAGAAATAATTATTTGAAATAAATATAGATTTTCTATTTGTATTTTACAAAGAGGTGGCTTTATCTGCCAGTACTTCAATCTTCTGATATATTGTACACCAAAGAAAAGGTTGCCATCCTACATTACATTGGGTTAAAAGATGCTCAAGTTCTGTGGATCCTTTCATCCTTAACATAGATTTAGCGGTATTAAGAATGAAGAAAAAAAGTAGATTTGAGAAAGAAAAAACTGCAAAGAAAAACAGGCCTGCTCAGATGTTACTTCTTAGCCGCAATAATGAAGCTGACACTGGTTCTCTTCACAATCCATCAAAAGTTGGTAACATTTCAACTAGGAATTAGGATGGGGAAACCATGTTAATAATGAACGATTAATCATGTGGTGAAACAAAAACTGCTTTTAATTAGAAATTAAAAATTACTCCCAGAATCCTGTGATATGTGGAATTATCCAATTGAAACATGAGTCGTTCAGCAAGATGTCCTATCTTCCCTGCACTACCTCTGTAAGGGATACAAGACTAATGTTTGCAATAAAAAAATTTTAAAAAGTAATCTGAATAGTAATCCATATGAGAAATTTTAATGTACTATGAGTAATTAATTGATAACGATCAAGTTAAAGTTGCTTAAGTTAATAATACATTAGCGGGCCTCCGTGGCGTGAATAGTAGGGTCACGGCCTTTTATCTGGAGGTCCTGAGTTCGAATCCCGGTCAGGGAAGGCACTCTTACACGCTTCAAAAATTGTCATTCATCTCAGCCTCTGAAGCAAATGCCCAACGGTGGACACGAGGTTTAAAAAAAAAGAAAGTAAAAAAGTTAATAATACACAATTATATGAGATACAGAATAACATAATTACGATTAAGGAAAGAAGCTTTACTTGAAATTAAATTAAAAAAACACAGTACTAAAGTTATGAAAAAAAACCGGTTTAATGAAGTTAAAATCAGTTCATTCTGTGTAATTACTATATTTGAACCCTACTTTTTTCTGATAAGTTAGAATCTTAATTAAATAAGATCGTGTGAAGGGTAATTAACAAAAATTTTTATAACTTGAATGAAGTAATATTGTAAATATAAAAGCAATAAAGTACTATTCGCCAGAGCGAGCAATGTACACTAATAATGTCTTGCTAGCAATGTCTTGCAAGAAAATAATTAGCCGGCGGCTTGTGTAAGGAACAGCAGACCACAAAAGCAGTTACAAAGAATTTCTTACAATGCAATTGTTACGGTACAACTCCCGCTACGGTACCCTTTACTTTGAAGGAATTTGTTTCTTTAAATGTCACTTTGTCTCTTTAAAAGGTTACTTTTAAATTTCTGTATATACCTTCTTACATACCGTATTAATTTACGAACGTATAAGTTCGTGGTTTTTTCATTTTTAAAATAACAATTCCTAAAGGAAGTAGGGATTATTTGAAAAAATAACGATAGTGGAAAACTGTATAAAACCCAAAAAATAGTTAATTACATCAATGAACTATCAATTACTATGTAAATAATTGGAGATAATTTTAAAAATTGACTTATGGGTTGCATACAAGTGTAAATTCACATCAGGTTAAAAAGTTGTCAAGAAAAGTAATTTCCTTTCGTTTTTCTTCGGCTATTTAAATAAACTTTAGAAATCATATGAAATTAAATAAGGAAACACAGAAATAACTAAGAAATAAATTAAACTACCAGTTTATATTGTTTTGTTCGAACTTTAAACATAAAACTCATTGGCAAAGACGCAATGTACAACGTGTAAATGCCTTACTGTAATCTCATAATGCCAAATTTAATAAATACTTTAAAAATGGTCCACCTGAATGAAGTTTTGTAAAGGATAATCTATGCAGCATTTGGATATTAACAAAAGATGTGAAAAAGAGGTTTTGTTTATCCATAGACTTTTCCAGTCCCAACTAAATTAAGTGGTCACTTTTATTGCTACGAAAATTTTATCTATTTCTTTATCTATGTCTGGAATTTCTAAAAAAATATAACATACTATAAAATATCCTTCATTGCAATCTACAGCCAGGCCTATACCTTATAACAGTGAAATTATTCCAGTTCCTGAGTCACCTGTGAATGTATGATTCGAAAGCTGTGATGAAGAATCAGGCAGTACTGAAGAAGAAAACAATGAATTTGAATTCAATAAGCCACATCTTATATCACAAGGTGAATTATATGACTTGGTTAGCGATATAAATTTATCAAAAAATCAAGCTTAACTGTTAGGATCAAGATTGCAATGTTGGTTTTTACTTCAAAAAAGTATAAAAATTTCGGGCTTTCGAAGCCGACAAAAAGAACTTCCTCAGTAATTTATTGATGAAAATAATTTGGTTTATTGCACAAACATTGATAAGCTTATGTTGACTTAGAAGCAGTTCATAAACCTGAGGACTGGCACTTTTTCATACCTTCGTCCAAGTAGAGTTTAAAAGTAGTTCTACTACAAAACGGTAGCAAATATCCTTTGATACCAATCGCTTTTAGTATTAATTTGAAACAAAAATACGATGTGATGAAAGACGTTATCGAAAAAGTAAATTACAGAAAATATAGCTGCAACATACAGCGTGATTTGAAAGTTACAGCTATTTTATCGCGCATTCATTTGGGCTATATACTAAATACATGTGTTTTCTTTGCGAACGGAACAGCCGCGCTACGGATAAAAATTATGTTACCAAAGAAAGGAAGAAACGAGATAATTTAACTCCAAATGGGAAAAATATTATTCGTGAGCCCTTAGTTGAATTTAAAAAAATATTTTTTATCCCTCTCCATATCAAGCTATGACTAATGAAAAATTTTGTAAAAGCAATGAAGAAGAATAATAGTCTCGGATTTTTGTACATCAGGCAGAAATTTCCGAATGTAACTGAAGGAAAAATTAAAGAAAGAATATTTGTTGGTCCTCAAATAAAAGGATGATCAAAGATGATATATTTAACTCAATGTTAAATAATGTAGTAATAATGTAATAATCATTAATTCGGGATGTGCCTGAGGCTGTTTATAAAATAAAAGCATCAACGAAATCATTCTAACACAGTGTGGCCATGCAAAATTATAAATGTTACAGATTTTAATATATTTTCCCTTAATTTTTTTTGAAGCGTAATTTATTTAAAACTAAGGGTGATAGAAAAATTATATTCTGTAATGTACGCAAAAAAAATCAATTTAAGAAAAGGTATCACACATAGAGAAATATTAAAAATATTTTTTTGGTCTATCAGTGTAATAACAGATAATTTGTTCCACATGAAATAAATCCATGATTTAGAGATTCAAATCCGGAACCTTTCGATAAAATGACCGAAGAGCTACTACACTGCGCATAGAATTTATAAATGGTATTATAATAACACGATTATCAATTAATTTTTTTTTCCATTAAGTTAATAAACTTTGATAGTATTCCAGTAGGTAATAAAGGTGTACATATTAGTAGAATGTGGTTTTGCCACGTACATACATATGCTCGCAGATATATCATTAGAGAAACTGGTTGCTGATTAAATTTCTTTTAATGAACCATATATCTATAATATGAAGTTCCAAAATCTTGAGCCTAATTGAAATGGTGAGAAGAAATCTGCACAAAATCAGTAATAAAAATAAAATCTTACGAAATTGAATCTGAAGAGTAATAAAACTCGTCAATAATGACTGATACAAACTGCCACATCAACCAAACACCCGGAGGCTTATCAATACAGTGAAAATTAAATAGATCGATGATGTTTATCCCAAAATCTTTTTATTTTACTTATAGATCCTAAGTATTATTTATTTTTCTTTAATGTTTTCTAGTTATACATGGTTATGTATGAGACCACTTCAAAAAAATACGAACTCAGATTCAATTTCAAAATTGCACTCTTAGAAATATGATCACAAATAATATTCTTATATCAAAACATCAAATTATTTCTTTTTTAGTTAACTAGCTTAAAAAAAGCTAGTTTTCTTAGTTGTGATTCTATATATTGAATAAGTTTTTATAATCATTTAGAAATAGTATGAACACATTAATGTTCATAATGCTAATGTTAAGATAATGCAACGTGATTTTTTAATTGTTTTAATTAAAAAATAAAATCATTCAAATTTAGTTTATTTGTACAAACATTATTTATATAATTATTAAATTTATAATGTATTAATCATTCAATGTTATTTTTGTCTTTGTATAACCCTAATCTTTCATCGTTTGTAGTTTTATGATTTGTAATGTTTCTAAGAAACGCATTAATAAGATTCAGTAACGTATTTGGGTTTTGAAAATACAGTGAAGAAATAGAATTTCAATATTTAAATTGCGTTCATTAGTTTATATAGTTCACAGAAAATAAATATTTTATTACATTATGAGAAATCGAAGGAGGAAAATTTAACAGCATTTATTTGTGGTGGACACATTCCTCGTTTTTAATAGGGTGTACGAGGACAGAGTTTTTGTGTAGTTACTACGAGTAAGAAGGTGATGGGAAGTTTGTACACGGGAGGGGATAAGGGTGACTAAAAGAACTAAGGAGTCACTACAGTGCGGAAATCTAACAACCGAACTCCCCTCACGTCATTCCCTGCTACCCCATAACGACTGACTGACTGGTTCAAAGCCACCATCACACTTAACAAAATACAACTCAACAATCTTTTTCTTTCACTCGCTCATTTTTTTTCTCTCTCTTTTACTTGTGTGTAACTGTAACTATTTACAGTTGATGGATTTCAGACCTGTTCTGTTGTATTCTGTTCAACAGCTGGACCCACCCACTCCAAAAAAAACCCTCATCAACCCCTCTAATTTCAAGGTCAACATTTCAGAACCCACCACCAACCAAGTTATACTATACATTGCTTTTTACTACACTCTACTACTTTAACAACACCTTCTCACCGTTTCCTGCTTCAAACACTATGTAACTGGAATCCAAGCTGCATTTCAAAATATTTTTTCTTTATATCCGTTATCTACTTACATAATTTACATAACATATATATGTTCATTGTTCAAAGAATGTACGTGATATGGAACGTAAAACTACTGTTTTAAAATTTCGAGTTGTTCGTTTCTTTTTCCAAAAGACAGATAAGAATTATTACATATACTACATGATTTCGTCATGAATTTACAATTTTTTTTTTCAACCTCCGGGACCATCGTTAGGTATTTCTTCAGAAGATGGAGATGAATGATTTTTAGCGTGTATGACAGTGCCATGCCTGACCAGGATTCAAACTCGTGGCCTCCGGATTGAAGACCGAGACCCTACCACTCGCGCCAAGGAGACCGGTTTACAAGTATTTTAGATAATTAAAAATCTAACTTACTTTAGTGATAGTAAGAAGTATGAACAATATAACAGAGTAATTGGTACTAATATTTAGGATGGATTGAGATGCTCGATTTTACACCACGGAAAGTCAGTAATTTGGCTTACGGTCCAAAAAATTCAAACAGGAAACAATTCCAAAAACAATGTACCGGCAGCCTTCTCTATCAGATCACATCAAGGATGCTTAAAACTTTAGTAACTTGTTTAGTAACATATTTTATTAACTTTATATATAATTACTATTTGGAAGTCCTTCAGACAATAGAAAAGTAATAATTAACAGAACCATAGTATGATTTAATAAATTCTTAAAGCATGATTATCATATTACTAAACGTAACTGGTTTCTGATTGACAAACATTTATTTAACCAGATGTATTCTTAATCAAGCCGTATGTCCTGTAACAAATGAATTTATATAAGTTCATTTATCTTTTAAATTACTTTTATATAATTTTTAATTTTATTCCTTTTTTTCTTTGTTTACCTATTATTCTATATTTGATCGACTGTTACGAAAAAAAATTATATACTTATATATAAAATAATGTTTCCTTATTCTTATTACCTTTTATTGACGTAACATTCTTGTATATTGAATTAGGTTAACTTATAAATATTTTTGACTAATAACCTTCTTTTTATTTAAAATACATTCAATTATAAAATTTATCAGTTTAATACGAAATTTTTTTTTTAAACTAATACAGAAATATTTTATCGTTAAAATTTTATTCTAGATTTAAAATTTATTATAATTAAAAAAATTTAAAATCTAAAACATACAGAATCGAAGTTGATAATCGTGTCTAAAACTGGTTTTTTTAATTAGTTATTAATAATCTCGATTTAATTTTTAAAATATTTTATTAAAAGTTATATCAAGACCTTTGATTAGGATAGTAGACATAATTTGTGTGATTAAAACATGGCCAACCAAGAAAGAGACAAGATTTCGGATTTATGGTACATTACGTAACAAGCTGAACTACTATATCAAATATTAAATCACGCAAGTGTTTATACCATCAAATCTATTAATTCAATACATCCGTAAATTATAATTGAATTTAAACATCAATAAAATATATTTAAAGATCTTAAGGAAATTTGCTAACAGCGAAATGTTGAAAATGATTTTGAAATGGTATAAATTATATTTAATTTCTTTACTAAATTTTTCCCTTAAATACAAGTAACAGGGAAAAAATAATTAGAAAGAAAAGATACTACATATTTAAAATTGTTCGTCTTCCCAGCAATTAAAACATTTGTGTTCATTATTCTCATGTTCACAATAAATTACGGCTCTGACCGTAAATTATTGGATCTTAAAATGGATGGCTTCTCGGTTCGAATCAGACACTCCTTTTTTTAATTTAAATATATTGATTTATTAATAATTATTAACCTCTGATTGTAAAAAAATACGATAAATAATGATTCAATAATAATAATTATAAAAAAATAAATGAAAAAAAAAAATCAGTCGTAAATTAATAATTAATTTACAGAAATAAAATACAGAATTTGGATTTCTCCATTAGTAATTATTTCTCCATTACAGAAATTATTATGTACAAGATAAGGAGAAATTGATGCATCTGAAATCAATGCGATGATCACGTACCCACACCAGTTTAGTACATTTTCGTCAATAAATTGAGTGGTCTCAAAAAGTAATGCCATTCATCATCAAAATGTGGTTCAGTATCTACCTTTAACGCTGCCCCGAAACATGGTAACTTGAATGTTTAATTTTGCGTGTATCGTATTTTCAAGTAAATCATTGCGTTTTATAAATGCGCTCAACAATTTTTCATTTCACATTCCTTAAAGCTGGTTTAAAAATTGGAAGAAAAAGAAACTCCGGATGGGAACACTTCCAAATAATAGTAAACAACAAAAGGGAGATGTTTATATGCAGGTAAGAACTTCGTACATTATATTTAATGGTTAATTTTATCTAACAATGTAGCGGAAGGACAGACTAGTGGGAGTTCCTAAATCTTTAGTTGAAGTAAACTGGTCGTCCACCATAAAGGTTAATTCTTAAAGAATATATGAAAATTTTATTTTTGTTATAATAACTGTTTGAATAACCATTAGAATAAGATTGTGTAAACTTACTTTATTAAAATAATCACCAACATTAAAATAGTTAATCAAATTATAATACTTTATATTCAGTTATTGATGTGTATTATTTGACAATATTTTCTTTACGTTCCGACCACTACGTATCACGTTTGCATAATGTTGATATCCTTTTCTTTTCAAAATAGGTTTTTACTCTTCTACTCTGTTGTTATTGCTTTTCTTCCATCCATCTATTCAGGTTTATCCTTCTTATTTTTCTCTCTGGAAACTTGGATTCACGAATCACTTTACTAAATTTATAATTGTTTTTACACAAATCCTTACAAATGTCTTATAATTTTTCTTTACCGTCTGGATAGCGCTATAGCAGAGCCATGGCTCAGAAAAAAAAGTATTGTAATCGATCTAATTTAGACATATGTGGATTTCACCAGATCTTGACATTCGACACCTAAGGAATCCAAAAAACCAGATGAAAATTTTTCGGATGTTAATATTCATTTGTATGTTCTCGTATGTGTATTCGGTATTGGATTCTAAATTACTTATTTCCAGAACTACTGGAACGATTTTGACCAAACGTAGTCAGATTACTTTTATATATGGTGCAGTGATGTCATTAAATTTTCAATCTAAAAGTTCAAGGGATTGAGGCTGTATAGCAAGGTCACTCTTATTATCTTGAGATCTCACCTTATTAAGGTCGTATTTTCCTTAGGCACATTTTTTAATAATTAAAAAATAACAATATTTGCAAAAAAGGCAGCCCCATTCCAAAAAAAATTCTCTAGATACTGGTATGTTGTGACATCACAGGTGAGCAGCAGAGTTAAATAAATGATTAATATTTAAAGTGTAAAAAAGTAAATCAGTCTCACACGAACTCAAACTCGATTGCGTGGTTGACTCGGTTCCTAGTGCGTTAAGCCTCTCAGTCTGCCGAAAGTACAAGCAAAATTTGTTCTCTGTAAGTTGTGAAATTGCATATTTTAGTCCGTCGCCACTAGTATGTCAAAACCCGCGTGAATTAAAAACGGTATGTGCGCGCGCTTTAGTTAGAATCATTGAATTAAATAAAATAAAAAAATTGTATTTAAATAAATAATAAATATTTTAAATTAAGTTTTGTTTGTAAGCCGTATATAAAAAACAACCCACAGTTGTAGGACTTTCCCGGAACGCGACTTTAGCCGCATGATGGGAAAGTCCTGCTACTTTTATATTTAATATGCTACACGTTTTACAATATTTACGATTACTATTGTTATGCTGAATTATTTTGGTATATTTTAAGGTACTGTGAGCAGATGTAGCTCTAACAAAATGCTTCGAAAAAACCACTCATTTTATAAAATATTTAAAAACTGCAGTAGATGCAAAATAATAGTTTTTACATTGAATGAATAAACGTTTAAAATCAAATACATTTAGCAAGGAAGATGTGAATGTAGAGAAACCCAAGCAAGAGGATATAACTCCATTTATGTCAAGGAGTAAAATTCTTCATCCTCTATTCGCTCGAGGCGTGGGTCCGCAGCATTCATCGTTAGTTATTTTGATGCGATGAAGAAAAGTCAATAGGTTATTGTGAAATCCATACGTAATCTTACCCTGTCATACATAAATCCACATAAAAGGGAAACTAATATTTTTGCCAAAGTACGAGATTTTTGGTATCCCGAAATAATATCGTTTGTTGTGCTCTAGGATAGTCAGTTTTTTTGCTGTAAATTTATTTATCTCAAGTGGAAGCATACATTATAAAACGATGGCACAAAGAACATAGTTATTGGAGCACCATTAGGAATTTTCATGCTCAATCTATAAAAGGAACTTTTTCAATATCTGCGGCTTTCATTCACACTAGAAACAAAGAAATCCCTATCTACTACTCAGTTGTAGTAGATAGTAGATCAATCAACGTTGATCAATCGTACGTTGGTTGATTTTCGGATCATTGTCAACAATCTGACGATTTGCATTTTCATTTCGATGGTTGGAGCAACAATCGTAATGAAGATATTTTCAATTTTATAAACTCCACACCAGTAAGTCGGAGGCCTGTATTCACCAAATTTTTGAATACAGAAAAAAACAGATATGACTTCAACTACTTCTTTTCTAAAATTAAAAATATCTTGTACGTGTATGGAGCTCATATATTTTTGGTATTGATGGGAGATCATCATTTGATACTGATGCCAGAAATTTACATTAAAATTCTTGAAAGAACAATGCACAGTATTTTATTGGGCTCCTTGGTTTCCTTGACCTCCACTACATTAAACTAGTAGGGAAATCTTTTCTATTATAACAACGTTCACTTTCACTGAACGTGCATAATATCGCTTAAACGATAAAAAGAATTAGCCAAATGTTCAGTGCAATTTTGGGAAAGATAAATAAAACCCACATATTATTAAAGCTATCTAGGAAAGCTCATTGATTGTCAAATTTAGATTGCCTAGGAAGTTAAAACAACGATAAAACTGCTTCCATTCAAACCCCATAAAGAGATAAAATTTATTTTTTAGGTGACAGGATTTTTGGTTCTCGTAGAAAAAATGACTTTATTTTTAAAACCAATAAGCAATACAATTCTTATTCTGGAAGGCGACAAATAATTAATTTACAAAGTTCGTGATTAAAGGGCATGTTAAAGAATTTAGAAAAAGATTTTATTGGCTTTTTACCAAACAGCTACCTCTCAAATGCGGAAGAAGAGCATTTAAGGAAAGATTTTCATGAAAGATTAAAGATATCTATGCTCCAATTCTGCCCCCAATTCATTTCGCAGCTGATTTATTAAATGCAGCTTCATCGACGATTCATCGTTTAAGTAGTCCAAAAAATGACCGTAAATTGGAAATCAGTTATGTCTTAAATAGCTGGATAGGAGCAAGAAATAAAATATCTGAGCTAAAATCTTCTTTGGAGGTCAGAAGAAAGCTTAGCCCCATAGTATTGATGGATAGGACTAATTTTGCAAAACTGACCTAAGTAAAGCAGCTAGCTGCATTTTATACAGCTATATCAGCGGAAACTGAGAAGAGCTTCAGTCGTTTCAGTTTTATCATAAAAAGAAACCGACTAACAACGGAAAGGGCTGATAAAATCACATTTATATTCAACAATCTTCAGAAAGATCCCAACTATTTCAGAGGGGACATCAGTAACCGCTACATTGCAATAGTCATCTTCTTAAAAAAAAAAAAAAAAAATTAGTTATAGTGAATTTTTTAATTAATGTTTAAGTATTTTAGTAATTGTAGCTGTTAAAGCAATTAGATATCTTTTTAATTTTAAATATGAGGATTAGAGTGAAAAAGCTAATTGCATTATTTTTAGGTTAGTCCTCAATATGTCCTTTAAGATTCAGCAGGAAGGGCATGCAGCAGTAAAAATGTGCGTTTGGAATTGTATTTTATCAGTAGTTATTTTTATAAGGAAGACGAACATGTAAAATATAAATCGCTAATTAATTCTAAAAATTTCCGGGAATTTAACCATCGCTGCCTGAAAGAGAGTGGCACAGAAAAAAAAACAGCGGAACTGGAAATTATTAAACGTATATAAAAGATGTGGTACTAGCCGAAGTTGCTGAACAGGTGATGTTCAGTCGACAACTAATCTTTGTGAAGCAGAGTAAGTCTCGATTGCACAGCTGAAGATTTTCTGTATAGTCCAGGCGGTATCTTTTTTGAAATGGCACACCATTTTCAACTAGTGCATAACGAAATAATGATTTCTGATGATATTCCGGAGAAATTAAAGCAAAAATTAGGGATCATATAGAAAAAGTTCAACCCAAAACAGATACCGCCTGGACTAGTATTTTAGTTTGGTTTGGCATATTTCGCAGCTATATATTTAGCTCAAAGAAGAATAAAACAGGAAATCACTTAATCAGTTTCTCTTGTATCAATCGGAATAAATATGCCATTTTGGTTAAATGGTATGCGTGTCTGTTGTCTGGTCCTGGGTATGACCCAACAATTGTATGCATATATTCTTTTTTATTTATTTATAAATATTTTTTTTTTTGCTAGATGATATCGCCTCATAAGCTGCAAGCTTCTACGTAGGATATGAAAATGAAATTTTTTAACGCATGAAATATGTCATGCCTAACCGGAATTCGAATCTGGGATTTCAGGTTGAAAGGCTAAGACTCTACCGCTTGCGCCACGAAAGCCGGCACGAGTTTGTATTATATTATATCTGTTCTATGTTTGCTGCAGAAAATTTACAGCAATTAAAAATATCATGAGTTAATGTTTGCATAATTATCAACCGGGAGTTAGTTAATCAATACGATACAGTTAAATTACGCCTAGAAAACGCTAACAGGTGAACTGGTCGAGAGTTAACGGATAAGTGGTCAGTTATTTTCCTACTAAGAAACATACATTACCTATAGATACATTACTACAATATCTATACATAGATAGTATACCTAAATATACATAGATAGATAGTATTACCTATACATATAGATACATTCCTAAACTTACATTAATAAAGATATCCATTTAAAAATTCACACATAGAAATTAACTTAGGTTCTGAATAATAATCATTAATCAACTATTAGTCCGTTAAATTTATTGCCAGCGGGAAATAAATTTTATAATCTCAAACAAACTACGAATAATATTTATAATACGACTGCACATAACTGGATATTAATGCATATTAATATTTTACCTGAAAACCCAACTTTCTACTATGAGTAATATTAAAATTAATTATTTTTAAGGTCAAACTCAGATTTATCAACAGGGAAAAAAGAAAATACAATTATTAAAATAACCTAGATAGAGTATAACTAATCTCATTAACAAAATGATAATATTAAAAGAAATATGTTTTAATTTGGTTAAGATACACTAAAATTAAATTGAAACACCAGTTTTCGAGCCATTAAGGATTTTCCACTTCTAGAGAAGCTTAAGATAGAGGAGGTAAACAAGAATATTGAGGAGGAAATCGCAAGAGGTCTGTGTAAAAACGATATGGTTGAAAATATAGAAGTAGAATGGGAGAATGTTGAAAAGGAAATACTTAAATCAGCAAAAGCCAACTTAGGCGGAACAAAAAGAACCGGTAGAAAACCTTGGATATCAGATGATATATTACGGCTGATGAATAAGAATGCTAGTGATGAAGAAGGTACTATCGACAGTTAAGAACTACTATAAACAGGAAATGCAAATTAGCGATAGAAGAGTGGATTGAAGAAAAATGTTCAGACGTGGAAAGAGAAATGATCATTGGTAAAATAGATGGAGCATACTGGAAAATAAAGGAGAATTTTTCCGTTCATAAATTAAAAGCCAATAATGTGTTAAATAAAGATGGTAAACTGATTTATAATACTAAAGAAAAGTTTGATAGATGGGTGGAATATATTGAAGAGTTATACAGAGGAAATGAATTAAAAACTGGTGTTACAGAGGAAGAAGAGGAAGTCAAAGAGGATGAAGAGATAGATTACTGAGATCTGAATTTAATAGAGCATTAAAAGACTCGAATGGCAGAAAGGCTCCTGGGAGAGACGAGATACCAGTAGAAGTACAGAGCAGCGCAGGTGAAGAAGCGATAAATAGATTATACAAATTTGTGTGTAATATTTACGAAAAAGGGGAAGTTCCATCAGACTTCAAAAACAGGGTTAGTGTCATGATTCCAAAGAAAGCAGGAGCAGATAAATGTGTAGAATACAGAACAATTAGCTTAACTACTCATGCATCAGAAATCTTAACTAGAACTGTACAGAAGAATTGAGAGGAGAGTGGAAGATGTGTTAGTAGATAGTAGAAAATGTAGTAGTAGTTTGCTTTCAGAAAAAGTATACGGTCAAGAGATCCAAGTTTAGCACTCATATTAATAGCAGGAGGAAGATTAACGTTCAAGTCCTAGTAAAGATAAAAATTTTTATACGGATTTGAATACTAGATCGTGGATACCGGTGTTCTTTGG
>JAAAKQ030018471.1:0-17908 GCA_010016005.3 Zanna intricata
ATACCGAAATGAAACGACTGGCAGTAGATAGGGAATCTTGGAGAGCTGCATCAAACCAGTCAAATGACTGAAGACAAGAAAAGAAAAAAATAAACTTGCGTAAAGGAAACTACTGTTAGTGTTAAATGATGAAACAATTTTTTTTTTTTTTTTTTTTTTTTTTTGGGAAGCAAATATTTTTTATTCATATGACAAAAATTTGTGCATTAATAAAACCCTTTTAATTTAATAGAAAATAAGGTAATAAATACTGCTTTTACATGCTTCCTCTAATATGCTGTAACAGCATTTCATTAAACATTCTGCCCTTTGTTGTTTTCCCTCCTGCATTCAGGTTTTATTCACATTACTGATCCAGTCCAACACATCTAACTGGGGCGCTATTTTTGGGCATTTTAAAATTAATACACGAGAAAGATAAAATTTAATTGAAAAAAAAAAAAACAGTTTTATACAAACATAAATTTACCTTTTGCAAAATTAACATAGTTCATTAATTCAATTAATTTTGATACTTGAATATAAGTAATACATACATCTACCACCAATTTTAAGTGTTCAAAGTAAAAAAATACATTTACCACAAACAACAACTGGGATCATTCTTAGTGGTCCCAGTCATTCCTAAAAATGACAGCCATTTCCAAGAATGGCAAACTTTCTAGGAAAATGATGAGTAGTTTCAAGCTAATAAGGTATACATCACTATAAATAATTTACCAAATACTACAGAAATCCACTTGACGTGGTAGAATGATTCGTATTTAGCATGATATCGACTTCCCCACGATTATTTTAACAATATTTTCACGGTCGCCAATTATAGTGAAAACATGATTCGTATAAATAACCACCACGATATTAAGCCTTCTCACAATAATTCATTTAACACAACAATTCAAACAAACATTTACAACGCTTAACAAATCTACATGAAACAATTTGTATTTCACGCAGTGTTACCATTAACAACTACGTCACACGAAAGAACCAATACTGAACTCATGCAAGGGAGTCTCAACCCGTTTATATACTATTAGTTGTTCGTCTAGAATAGACCAGAAGATTCCATTCGCTTCTATTACAAATATCTTCATTATTTACAAATATAATTAACTCTAAACAATATAAATAATTACTTTAATTACAAAACTAAAATTTATAAATGTCAATTGCCAAATAAAAATTCATTCCTAAGAAAAAATAATAATTCAAACAAAATTACCACTTTACTGTTTCTACTAGAATCTCTTACTCTCTATAAGCTTCTAGCAAGTTCGAAATCTGACCACTAGACAATGACTGAATTATTTAAATACTATTAACATACAAATGAAATAATATTAACAAAATATTATTGTTAAATATATAAATGAAATAATATTAACAAAATGTTATTATTAAATATAGAAATGAAATAATATTAACAAAATACCATTATTAAATATTACTAACATAAAAATTAAACAATGTTTATCACTTTAATTAGTTATAAATTTATTTTCTGGATTTCAATATATATATTTGGGGAGTTATAATAATTTTTATAAAAACCTTATACTACAACACATTATTAGTAGATTGCTACAAAAAAGGCTGTAATCTCTCATTGACTTTGTAAAAGTCAATTTGTAAAAATCAAGTATGAAATATTCAAGTATGTTGTTAAAGTCATACTTCAACAACAGCCGTTTCAAGAATATTCTATTTACTTACTAATCTTGTATATATGAATGTTTATTTCTTCCAAAACTGGTTTGAAATGTTTTACTAACCTTTTCACATTCATCGAGTAGCTTCCTCAATCTTTCAATTTCTTTCAGTAGACATTCATTTTCTTTTTTTAAATCGCCTCCTGCTTCAGTCAGACACTTTGCTAAAGCATCCAGATCATCCTAAAACAGTAATTTTATTTAAATAAATTATTTCATATATAATGAAGCTGATGTCTTAGTAGATCTAGGAAAAGTGCATTTAAAGAAAATCTGTCATATTAATTTTAAAAACATTATTAAACTTAGGTGTATTTCATTTCTCTCCATAATTTAACTATGGATGAAGAATGTTGTTAATTTATTTACAAGTGTTTTAATGAAAATTGCTGAACCAGATGTTCACATTCATCACCCCATTATATTTCATGATAATTAGAACGTTATTTTATGCTGTGCCATATCACACTCTAATATAAATTTTAATGTTCAGAAATTAAATGAACAAAATACAATTATGGGCATCATTTTTGTATAGAAAGATTTGTATTTTTATTTTTTGTTTAATTACATAAAACTTTAGTTATGTGTAAAATACCTCAGCTAAAAAAAAGTATAAATTTCACTGTGATTATAATACAAGAAATGAAATAATATTCTCAATGAACTGTATAAAATGAATTAATAAAGACATTTCAATCTTAATTGATTTTATATGTTAGGGCAAAATTTTTGAAAAACTTTGAAATAACATTAAAAGATTATAAAAATGTAAGTACGTATTAAAGGATCATCAAAGAAATATTGATCAACAAGACATATAAACTTTATTAAAAATAATTTTCTTCCTAAATACAAGAAAGTATTTGCTTTCAGAACATCTTCACAGAGTTACTGTGCTGTATTACCATGCAATTTGCAACACCACTGAAGAAGAAGCTTCAAAAAAGGTTTTCCAGACTAAATTTCCATTTTAAAGCATACCACAATCTTAAATGTTTGATTAATTATATTAATTTTATAATGGTCAGTCTGTCTAACTATATATCAATTGATTTGATATATGATGGGAAGAGTCATGCACTCAAATTTGACATTATTTTATTTTATTTGTTAAAGCATGTGTAGTATGTCCAAGATTGTAATAAAATAATTAAAATTAAACAAAAAAATTTTTTTGCTTAGAACTTGAATTATTTAAGTGCTGTATCTATTGTGGACACAACTTTACTACATTTTACTCTTTGGTGTGTGAAAAGATTTGATCATTATCGTCGGTGAGAAAACTATTATTTGTGGAATAGTTTTGTTTATTCTATATATATATATAGAAAACTATACATGTATATATAGTTGACTCAATACACATCAATGTGCAGTTATATTTAAAATTAAATTTTAAAAACAGCTGAAAAATGTTGCAGATAAAATACTTTTTCCTTTTCAAGTTCTTCCTTTTCTTGTTCAACTTTGTCTATTTCAGAGAGTAAATCATCAAGTTTTCCCAGCTGGTCTAGTGCATCTTCAATTATAGCATCCCTCTCAGTTTCAAGCATCTAGAAGCAGTTAATATTAAAGTATAACTATATATATTAAATATTTGTCCGATAACATAAATAACTGCTAAAAAAATAAAATATTATGTAAATATAGAATCTTGTATTAAACATGGTAAAGTGGGTACAGGTTATGTCGATATAATTAAATTTGGGTTTATATAATTCATGTAAACCAGTGTGACATTTGATACCCTGCATATATCATCAATAATTAATAATTTCCAAACAATTCTATGATTAGAATATTATGTCAAGACAAAGCTTTGTAGACAGCATAAAGCTTAAAATCATTAATCTGAATAAAGATATAAGAGTACTACCACCTACTACTATAGTGAAAATATCAAATTAGATGTTGCAAAATATCAAATTAGAGTGTTAAACATGAACACGATTCATGTTTAACACGACACGGCTCATGATTAATGTTTTGTGGCATTCTGAACTTATATTTATACCAACAATATTAGTCAGAAGTAGCAGAGATTGGCTCTGCTCGTCTTTATACTTTTCGGCCAGAATTGATCAGTCACGTAACTTCTTGATGTTGTTTGAGGAACCACTTGAACCCATAATTACCTTCATCAAAACAGGAAATTATGCTACATCAAAACAGGCTCCTGCAATCGTGGATAATTAGCAGTGCGGATCCTGCAATGAGTTGAAAAAACTTGTTCAGATACTCTCTGATCAACTGCCTCACTTACAGTCACTATTTCATAGCTGACAAAAGAACAAAAACGTCTAGCAGTTAGCAAATCCAACAGTGGGATCCCTCTTAAAGCTCCTGTTCTCAAAGCTTCGCCTACATGGCAGGAGTAAATACATCAAGTGTTAAGCCACCATATAAGTTCCCTGTTAAGGGAGCCCATACAATAACTTCCTCTGGGATGTCGTCCACATCTTCCCAGTTACCAAAATCTTCCCCTCCAACACCACTTATACTGGAGGATATGCTAGAGGAACCGCCCGATGCCAGGGCATCAGATTTCCTTAAAATCAAAAATTTGAAAAAGAAAAACCGGATTACCTATAATTAACTTTACCATATATTCATCTTCCTACCTTATACCTTATTCATGAACATAATTCAGTGGAATGTTCGAGGTCTTAGATCCCGCATTGAAGATGTTAGATTTTTTTTTTTTAACTTCCAAAACCACAGTCAGTTACGTATATCTTCAGAGGATGAGGTGAATGAATTGTGTGTGTAAAAAATGCCATGCCTGACTGGGATTTGAACCCGGGACCTCCGGATGAAAGGCTGAGACGCTACCACTCGCACCACGGAGGCCGGCAAAAAGAATATTGATGCGCACACATGAACCATTAATAATGTGCCTCCAGGAAACGCATCTATTACAAAAATATGAGATTACACTCAGAGGCTTTACATTTGAGAGAAACAATTGTCTTGTAGATAGTAGAGAGTGGTGGTGTTGCTATTTTCAAGCGGAATGAGGTGTCAGCTGCATGGATACCACTGCCTACCCTCATTCCTGCAGTTGCTGTAAAAATCTCAGTCCCCTTTAAATTGCATATCTGCAATTTATATCTTTCACCTAATGAGTTCATTGCTCTAGAAATATAAAATCTCCTCACACTAATCCCATCGCTGTCATTAATAGTAGGAGACTTCAATGCCCACCATATTTCCTGGACCTCAAATCTGTGCTCTCTAGGAAATATAATAGAGTGAGAAAAGACTTGGCCTTTGTCTACTGAATGATGGATCATATACATTCATGTCCTCATCGACTGGAACACTGTCAAACATTGAACTTTCCTTCTGCTCACCGAATCTTTTTCCTAGTCTTAATTGGTCTGCTTGCGATGACCTTCATGGCAGTGACCACAGGCCAATCATTATAGGCTTTGAGGTCAACCGTAAGGTAAATAAAAGGCCACGGAGATGGATTGTTCAAAAGACAGATTGGAATGGTTACACAATTACATCCCATCACATTAAGGTGATGGTGCAGACGCCCTTGATAAACTTTCCTCCTTTATGTCTCTGATACTTGAAAATGCTGAAAGATATATTACACAAACATCGGAAACCCTAGACGCCCTTCGGTTTCATGTAGAATGATTCCGTTTCATAGTGGAATAATGATTGCCAACACGCCATTAGGAAACTACAACAGGCGCTGTGCAAATTTCACTGCAGACCAACCAGTGAAGATCTTGATTTGTACCATAAAGCTAGAGCGGAATGTCGTTGGGTATTCTTAGGCGCTAGGAGAAAGTCATGGAGGAAATACATTGACATCTCACGTCTGATGTGTAGAAAATGATCCACATAATCTGCGGATCGCCAATATCATGCTCGAACTTATTCACGAAGGAGAATTCATCACAACACCCTCGGCAGTGGCAAATAACTTGTCAGATTGTTTCCGGTCGGTTTCCCTCACCCCAGCATACAGTGACGAATTTCTGAGGTACAAATTATAAATGGAATTATTATCTTTAAACATTGATGATTCGGTGAGTGAATTAAACACTCCATTTTCATTCTGTGAGTTGTCACACGCACTTACGAACTCATGTTCCCCTGGACCTGATAACATTCATTTGAGCATGCTCTCACATCTTCCAAATTCGGCGCTACAACACCTATTAGTATTTATAATAATTTATTCTCCTCCCAAGTCTTCCCTTCAGTCTGGTCAGAAGCCATTGTCGTACCAATACTTAAACCTGGTAAAGATAAAGCAAGCTCCTCAAGTTAACCCCCCCCCCCATTTCCTTAACAAGCATGTTATGCAAAGTAATAGAGATAATGGTGAACCGCAGACTTACATGGTATTTGGAGAGACATGGCCTTTTATCTCCAGAACAGTGTGGTCTCCGACAAGAACGGTCTTTCGTTGACCATTTAGTGTCATTGGAATCAGCTACCCAAAACGATTTCCTTCTCCGCCAGCGTCTCGTGGCTATCTTTTTTGGTATTAGAAAAGCGTATGATACAGCCTGGCGACGTAGTATTCTTAACACCCTTAAAGAATGGGGAATAAAGGGCAATATGCTTGGATTTATTAGGGGTTTCTTGAATGACCAAACATACCGTGTTGTGGTAGTACCTTCCGCAAGTATTTCTTAACGGAGAGATGATTGCCATCTCTCCTGATATCAGGTTTCTAGGTTTAATTTCTGATAGCCGTCTTATGTAAGTTAAACACATCAATGAAATAAAAGTAGAAGGTTTTAAACTTTTAGATATGCCTTTTTTTTTTGAGTCCTTAGCAAAAAATTGGGGAGCCGATCTTTCAATTATGATACGCTTTTATTATTCTTTTGTCAGTTTTTGTTTACATTACGGTTGTGCCGCCTACTCTTCAGCATGTTATACCACACTTTAAATGCTGTTTGCTCTGCATCATTTTTTCCTTCGGCTTGTCACAGGTGCCTTTAAAATTAAGTCCTGTCGTAAGTTTGCTTGTTGATTGCGATGAACCAAACTTTGGGATAGACGGGACCAGCTTTTAGCATCTTATTTTGTCCCTCTCAAAGGGCAGCCAAATCACTCTGCATTTGACTCGGTTCTTGGGAACCCTAATTTAAGAAGATACGAGGAACCATCAACGTTGTACTGCCCCTGTACGTGTCTGGTATCACAAGTGTATTTACTGCTGAATTGTACGGAATAAATAAGGCTCTGAATATCGAAGTATTTATTCTTATTTGTAGCCACTCGTGCAGTGCTCTCTAAGTCCTAGAAAACTCTTATTTCAGACATCCTATCGTGATAGAAATCTATAATGCAATCGCAGAGTTGAACCATCGCAACACACAAGTGGAGTTTCTGCTGGATCCCTAGTGGATTCCGCTAAGGACGCAATGCGTCAATCATCCACGTAATAACACATGTTATTATGTGCGACTTTATTAATCATTATTAATTATTAATAAAAAGGGAATCTGTTAGTCTTTATAGAGAACATTTGTTTACTGGCTTGAATCAAAATTGTCTGTATAGCATCATTTTATATTCTAAAAATAAATAACTTGCAATTATGGTTTGGAAGTTGATAAATATTACAATACTTTAATTTTATAAATGTTTGTAATATATCTTGTTTATAAATGTTTATAAGAGTGTAAAATTATATATATATATATATTTTATATTATTTTGTTTATTTATTTATTTAGTTGCTTTGGTTTAAGAGAAGTACATTTTACATGGATGTTCAACATAAAGATGTTATTATATTAGCACAAATAATATTGTTCTCTAGTATAAAATAGTTTAATTTAGACAAAAATAGTGAAGTAAGACTGGGGACTAAAGGACTAAAGATTAATTGTTTAGCTTTCTCTGATAATATGGCATTATTAACTAAAAACTGAAAAGAATTTGAACAACTAATTAAAAAGTTAGAAAAACAAGCTGCTAAAATGCGACTAAAAATTGTAATTGAGAAAAATAATTTTGATAATGATAAAAAATGTACCAATTTGCTTACTATAAATATAAAATAATAGAGGCAGTAGATAATTTCAAATTGCTTAGAGAACAGGATCAGATGGAATTATTTAAATAAAAAAGCGTTGGCTGTTATAATTAAAAACAGAACTAGCTTTCCAGCTAACAAAAAACATGTATAAAACAGTTTTTATCATGGAACTCAAAATTTTGGTACTGTAAAACTCTAATAAAGCTGGAAGCTCTCTATGTGGCAGAAACTTTAAGACTGCAAAACAAAGGTCTACTATAAAAGCAAAAAAAAAAAGAAAGGAAAATTCTAGATCCTTAATTTCAAAATAATAAGCCAAAAGTAATTCCAAATAACAAACATTATACTAAAATTGAAAAAGTGTAAGAAATGGTAAGGGAAACACAAATTGAATCTTACTTCCATTTATTTACAATTAATAATAATAATAGTAGACTGACTAAACAAATTTTTTATTTCTTCTAAATTAAAAAAGCTAAGGCAAATGGTTCACACAAATCCAAGAAGACCTCTCTTTTTCATTTAGCCTCCATAATCGCTGTAAAGTATTAATTCAGAAGATGAATGAGGATGATATGTATGAATGCAAATGAAGTTTAGTAGTCTTGTACAGCGTTAGTTATCAGGTCTGAGATGTGAGGTTAATTGAAACCTAAACATCAAGGAAAACTGGTATTCATGATCTAGTATTCAAATCAGTGTAAAAGTAATTACTAAAGCCCTTACTAGGATTTGAACCTGAAGAATTGTAGACCAATCCAAGAAGACCTAAAAGAACTTCAAGAAATTGTAAGAGAAAGAGAAATTTTAAAGAGAATATTAAAAGATGAAAATAATTAAAAAAAAGTTTCATGAAGTGCCAAAATGCAAGAACAGAATTAAACTTTCTGAAGAATGAAGAGAAGAAATATCAGAGAAAATGAAGCGTTATTGAGAAGAGAAGAAGAAGGGAAGACTGAATGGAAGAGCTAAGATACCAGAAAGAATGAACAGTTACTGAGCAGATAGAAAAACAGAAACCAAAATAAATAAATGATCAGATAAATAAATAAATAGGTAGATGATTTTTGTGTCTTCCAAGATGAACTATTTGGCATAGGGAAGTAGTTTATTAAAAGAATTAAACAAATTACATAAAACATAATAAATAAGCACTCAGCAAAATAATAAATAAGCAAAGTATTATATAAAAGTCAACAGAAATTCGATTCACTCACTCTATTTTTTGGGTAAAATACTTTGAAGATACACATCTAAAAGCAACAGGCAAAGTAATGCCTACTTAAAAAACCAAAGTAAAATAGGGTTTGGACTCATTCATACAATGTGATGAGTAGATAAAATTAAATAAAAGTAGTAAATAAGATTTAAAATTTTTATTTACTCCTCTCTCCCATTTTAACTTTGTGTGCTGTTGTCATAAGCTACTGTAAATGGCACAAGAAATAACCATAGAGTAATTTATTATAGATACCAAATAATGTTAATAAATTATTAATAATGCCATTATTAATAAATTTAATAATGGTGAACGTACCGCCATTATTAATAAATTTAATAATGGTGAACATACCACCATTATTAAATTTCAACAATAAGCAGTGAAACTGAATTCAACAGTGTTTAAATTAAAATCACATTAAGAAACTGTGTTAATGTCAAAACATTAATAAACTGGTTTATTAATATTTGTTTGGCCACTGCTGTATACTCTTAATTCATACCATCCAATTTCCAAGATCGTACTCCTGAGATGTTTCAGGTGTTGTGGAACCATTAACCGTTAGTAAATACTGATTATCATATCCATACAGTAACAGTTTTATAATTTTATTAAACACAATATATTACTAATGTATTAAAGAATAGATAATTAAAATATTCCTGTTATAAAAAATCACCATGATTTTAATGTTTATTGATTTATAAAACCACATACATAGTGTTTATTGATTTACGTACAACCTACATAAAATTGTAGTACAACGAATGCTAGTAAAACTGAAATGTATTTCTAATACCTATCAACTTGAATAAAATGAACTAAGTTCTAATGAAAAAGGGAAATTTTATTTTATTGACATATCACCTTCTCCACTAGTTTTTTGATATATTACAGAAGATGCATTTTAATATGTGAAAGTATTAATGAAGAAAAATTCAGTAGACTTTCATACTAATTAATAATTGTTTTAATTTAATAATTATCAATAATGATAATCTAATAATTATCATCTTGCAATTGTTTTCTTTCAGTATTTTATTTTTCATTTTTGAAAATAAAATATTAAACAAGATTTTTATGCAACTGATTATGTAACATGATTTAGAAATTTGTGTGTACTTACATTCAGTATCATCTTGATAATAACTTCCAGTGGAATGTATTTACCTACAGTGCACTCCTGAAATAAATTCAGAAACAATAAGTTACCTTGAACAGTGGTAGTAGAGTTTTTGTATTTGTTATAAAAAAAAAGTAAATAAAATCCTTTAAATTAGGTTGTATTTTAAAAATACGTGGGTACATGAAATTTTTACTTTAATTTTGTAAAAGTTTACATTTAAAATACAAAATACCATATAATGTCATATTTATGTACAGAGCTACATATAAATTGTGTACAGGAATCTGAAGAAAAGAAGTTTGGGTGTGCATCATGTCTAAAATGATTCAACAGTAATACATACATTTTATTTTAAAAACACTAAATCATCACAAACCTACTGTATGACAGGAGGAATCTATGATCATTTATAGAGTACAACCTAATATGTTCTAAAACATATAAAATTTTCCACTAGTAACAGACCAATTCCTATCTCATCACAACTTTGCAGCTGGTAGGTTGTCAAATTTACTAATAACTCTTTATTAGATCAGCATTTGGTGATAGATCGAGCATGTGGAAGCTCTGTAGTGATGCTGTTAAGATCAATCAGCTTGATTTTAAACAACTTTCAATAGAATAGATTGTTCTTGAAACTTATTATTATGGAATCTGAGGACCAATTTTAAATTGAATAAAGACCTTTTTAATAGAAAATTCTTTGTGAAGTGTGGGGAAGTTGTTTTAGTTTACATGATATTACAATTATGGTGGACATACTCCATATTGGTACAAAGTTTATGCCTTTTTATGGATCTTCATTTGTGATATTAATGAAAGATTTTAGTCTTGCTATAGTCAATATGCAGAAACACCTATCTATACAAGTTGGCTTTAGCATCATTAAATTTACAAAGTGATCTAAATACTATTGTTAACTGGCCAGAGAAATGGTAATTAAAGATTAATATTACTATACTAAATACCATGTTTTACAATTAAGTAATAATAACCCTTATCAGTATGTTTTAAATAACAACAACTTAAATAATCTTTTCCAGTAGAATGATTTGGGAGTTACCTTATCTTCAAATCTTATACAGTTTAATCATATAAATAAAATATAAGATATAAGTAAAGATAAGATATTTTAATGTCTTGTCAATAAGACATGTTCCTTAAAATTTATAAACTTTACACAAGACCAAAACTTGAATACTGTTATAATGTATGGAATCTTTATCTTATCAAGGATGTTAAGTTGATTGAGAGAGTTCAAAGATGAATGATGAAGCTTCTCAAGTACTTCAGGCATTTGCCTTATAATGAATGTGTACATAAACCATCTTATTTTCTTGTTTTTGATGTACACATAATGACATAATTGAAGCAAACATGATATATTATTGTCACTACAGTGCTATCTCACATTCCTTTTCCCTTAGAAGAATCCAGAACTCAAGGCGATTCTAAAAAATTTTACAGTGCGTCATTTGGGAGTGAATGTGAAAATAATTTTTTCAGTGTGTGTATTACAATTGATTGAAAAACACACACAGTGTCAAAATACACTTTACCCAAAAACAATCAAATGTTCATACCAAGACTGGCTTGGAAATGCTTTGCTCAGCTAGTGAATTTTACTTTGTTTTCTGCTCTAATGTTAAACTGAAACTACAATAAACTTGTAGTCTCAGTTCCAAATTATGAAATAAACTCTTTGTTGTTTTGAAGTGAAAGAAATGGTATTTAAAGTCTGAAAAAAGATATTTTGATTTTAGATCAGTATATTGGATTTTACAGTTTGTTGAAATTATTGAATACAATTTTCAGACAAATGCTTTTAATTTTTCCTAGTCGCATAAATATTACAGACAGATAAATTTTATGTACTCTGTATAAGGATATACAAAATAAGACATGTATAAGGAATAAAATAAAGACTACAATCATGTAGCTGGAAACGTCACACTGCTTGGGAGAAAAGTAGAAATGTGTTTTTACTGACCAAGTTCACCATGAGAACATAGTGAAAATATGAAGCACTCAGTTTGATTATAAAAAAATTCATTTGAAGACATGAAATTCTTCAGATGGAGTGACAGTAAACCAGATTGATGATGTGTTTGTAATGTCTTGTCTTACTTGTCAGTCATACATATCAGAAGCTGAAGAGACCCCAACTGTGATTTTCTCCACATCTTAATTAAGGTATTATTTGAGAGAATTGGTATCTATCATAAATAAAATCGATTAATTGAATACTAGAAAGTGAGATGTTTAGAAACTGAAGATAAAAAATAAAAGAGCTGAACATTTGATAAAACCTGGATTTGGTAACTGAAGTCTACCAAAGAATTTGTGGTTACAAAATAATATATAAGAAATATAAGATTGTCTTGAGAGGGATAAGAAGTAAGATGTTGAAAAAAAAACTTGAAACGAAGGAGTATAGAAGCCAATAAAGTATATAGAAGAGAGAAGTAATGAAGTGTCAAATGGAAGAAATAGATAATTTAAGCAGTCAAGAGTGAGGTGAAGAAATTTTACAGGGCAATAGAAAAAAGTATAAGGGGTTCCAATGTAGAATGAAGGTCTATAAAAAGATAAAAGCGGGGCAAGTAATATGTAAAAAAAGGAGCAGTCCCATAGAAACTAAATATTTTAACGAGGTGTTTACAAAGGAAGAAAAGAACAAATTTCAACAATTTTTTAAGCTGATTTTAGACTTCCTGGAAGAACATATGCAGAACCTAGAGAACATTGAAAACTTCATCAAAAAGTTAAAAAATAGTAAGGCACCCAGTAAGGAACATAATATTGTCCCTGATTTCATTCGATGAATGGGCAGACACCACCAGAATGCACAAGTTGATGGGTATGATTTAGCCAAAAGAAATGAGTCATTTGACTGGAATGTGGAAATAATTTGTACCACTTTCAAGAAAGAAGATCAAGGTGGAATGTGGTTACATATTGCCAAATATTGCTCAAAAAATTTTTCCAGAATCCCAAATGAAAGGATGAAAATTTATGCAGAAAATATGGTAGGTGAATATTAGTGTTGTTTCTGACCAAATAGAGCAGCCATAGACCAAATCTTTGGCAGAAGGGAAGAAACAAAAGAATTATGATTGCAACATAAATTTTCATAGCTGTTAATAAATTTTAACAAAAATTTGATAATGTTGGCAGAAGAGTGCTATGGAGAATATTAGCAGACATGTCTTCCCACATAAGCTTATCAGGCTTGTAAGAATTTCCATGGTTAGAATTGCAATAAGGATAAATGTAGGAAGTAACAAAAGTATTTTTTTTTGCATTTGTAAAACAGTATGATGTATCTGTACTTATTTAATGTAGCATTAAATAAGTATTATATAAAAAGATTGTAAGGAGGAAAAATCTTACCAAATAAATGCCTGTAAGGATGATATACAAACGGTTGCTAGAAGCCAGCCCACTATTATGGAAGTGTATAATATAACTGAAGAAGAACCATGAACAAGATTTACAGTAAATTAACAAAAAACAAATTACACAAAAGTATCTCAAGTAATTACAGTTCCACAAACCCTTTTGGTTAGTGTAAATGTGTTTCAAAGAATAACAAATTTTAGCTCCCTGGGATGTGATAGAAAAAAGCTGTGTAAATGAAATGAGATATAACATCAAGAAATGAATACATATGAATATATAGAGCACTTTATAATAACATGAAGCTTTTTTAAAAAAAACTTTTTTTTTAATGGTATTTATAAATAATTATTTTTAAGATAATTATATGTGATTAATGATAAGAAATTATTATTTTCACATAATATTACTAATGATATAAAACTTACATATGATTTCACAATTTCCAAAATTTGCCTCCTCCGTTGATCTGGGTTTAAACTCCATGTTCTAGGATCGGTATTGGTGCGATATTCCTTTAATCTGCCTGGACTTGTCCTTCTTATTAGACGTTTCTTGTCTTCTTCTTCCCTTGTATGAAATATGCGTACACTTTTATCCGAGTATGTTGTCATTTTGGTTTTAAGTAACTAATAATGTTGATTTGTGTAATAATAGTTAGTTTAGTGATTAGGTTTTCAGATGTATTTAAAACCACAACTACATAAAATGTTAATTTACGTAATTTCAATTATATTTTGAACATAGCTCTACAAAACTACATTTCTTTAAAGAATTGATGAATTCTCTACAAATACTTTTATTTGTAATTGAATCTGATCACTTTCTGCTATAAATTTGTTATGATTCAATCTATTAAACATTATTTAATTAAAAAATATTACAGTAATGTAAATTTGAATTGTTAAAAAATGCAGTAAATTTTTACATTATATTTTTAACTACTAGTCAGGCTTACCAATTTTATTTAATTAAATAACTAATACTGTTTAAAATGTTTAAATGTTGTTTAATGTTAATACTTGAAATTTTAATCTTGTCATATTTAATGTGATTCTGTATTTTTTGACTTGTGTTCATTCATTTTGTAAAAAAAATGTAATCATTCATTACACTTGTTTTTGTAATGAGATAGAGAAAAAAAATAACCTTTCTTATTATTGTGTTCATATTGAATTTTAATATAATTTTTTTTCTGAAATCAATATTTACCTTTGAATTAGACGGTACTATAAATGATTTAGTTACTGTTATCAATAAAAAATAAAAATAAATAAATAAATTAAAAAAAATAAATAAATAAATAAAAACATTAAAAATATACAGGAAACCCACTACAACAGATGTAATTTTAGATAATATTATCATTATTTAGTATAAAATAAATAAAATCAGCATTACATTAGATTGGTACTAAAATTAATAAGTAATTATTAGCCTATTGTTTAACAAGATGAAAAATGAATCAGAAATATAAAACAATAAAACAGTTTATTTTTATTTTGGAGGTTATTTATATGTAAATGAAAATTACAGCTCAACAGAAAGTAATGTTGAAGAGGATTTTTAGTGCTTACTTCTTTTTTGTTATTTTGGCCGAAGTGTTCATAGTTTGAAGTTAGTAAAATTGTTTAAAATTGCTTCAGGTGTTTGAATGTACTCAATATTCCCTCCTTTTTGATTTTTTAATGGTATACATCCTTTCTACTTTAATGAGTTTTCAATAACTATTTTGTGTTTTATCAGTTTACAATAAAAATTATACAAAGTAATTCTATTTTTAATAAGATTAAGCCAATTTGAAACTTGATGAATGAAGATAACATTGTACATTGCTGATGATAGATACTTAAAATTTTCATGATGTGAAAACATCTTTACAATTATAAAACTAAATTTAGTTTACATTTTTTTTCCAGTTCATGATTCAAATTACCAATTTTTTTTTAACACTTAGATGTCATGTTTTTGTGTAAAACTTTAGGTTAAATTTTACTTTTCCAGCTATATAATAGAGGCTGGCCTTTGTGGCGCGAGTGGTAGCATCTCGGCCTTTCATCCGGAGGTTCCAGGTTCAAATTCCGGTCAGGCATGGCATTTTTCACACACGCTATAACAATTCATTCATCTCATCCCCTGAAGTTATACATAACGGTGGTTCCGGAGGAAAAAGAAAAGCTATACAATAGAGAATATTATAGTAATAATAATGACAGAAAAAATTGTAATAGTAAACATTTTAAAGTTTTTTTTAATTTGTCAAGTTTTTAAGGCTCCACGAGTCTAGAAATGTAAAAAATTGTGCTAAGGTACAATTGTGAATATATGGTTATGTGTGAAACTATGCTGGTATCTATTTGCTTACTGTCTCTGCATCAAGCAGATATATGATCATGAAATTTGGTTAAAGGAAATATCCCTCTTTTACGTGTGGCAAGGAGAGAGATTGTAACTTTTTATAATTTTTACATTCCGATCAATATTGAAAATATTGGTAGAATAATATTGGTAAAATATTATTGTAAAAATATTGTAAAATATTAAGTAAAAATATAAGGTAGAAGACAAATGTTTCAAATTTCCTTTTCTCAATTGATAATCTTTATTAATGTTAAACACAGATTAGAATTTTTAAAAGTTTTAGAGAAAGTGTGTTAAATACAGCCAAGAAATACGTGCAATCATGTTGCCAGATTTTATTTTATGTTACAGCCCCTCACTTCAAACTTTAGGTCCAACATCTTAAATGTCTGTTGCAGAAATGTAGCCATTAACTGAACGTCTGGAACCAAATTGTCCAGACATTCAAACTACTTTTAATCCTGAGCTTTGCAATGAGACCAAACAACTAACCAGTGAAGCTTGTAGTTGCTCATCAACCTAGTCTAATATTATGCAGATAATATGAAATTGACAAACGCAAGGTGGGTGGACAGCTTTTCTCTCATTTGAAAAACAGTTAAAGATTAACTTGTTAGATTTTCAGTGCCTCCTATTTGAGGCTTGTAGTCAACTATGCCTTTTGTTTGGATAATCAAGGATCATAGGTGTTTGGTTTTGCCGCGACTGGTCAGTGCGCTCTGGTGGTGTATTGAATAATGGTGGCGAGTAGTTATGATAAAAAATTTAGTGAGTGATTGAACTGTGGATGGAGTATTTGTTAAGTGTTGAATGAGTTAAATTTATAGTACCTATCCCTCTGAGTTAGATAGGGTCATTACTTTTGGAAATATTTGTATTATTACAAAGTTTCATAATCTTTCCATTGATTTAAGATGCACAAAATACACATTTAATTTAAGTAGCTATCGCTAGTAGCTATTGCTCAGTATTGTTAAGTCTTTAAAATATTCCTTATCGCAAATATTATCTGCAATATTCCATTTATGTATTATATTCCAATTTTGTACTTTATTCCATTATATGTTCTACTATTCTCATTTTCCTGTTATTTAATATTTTCTTTGATTATTGTTATTGATAACTTGTAGTACATTCACTTTACGTAACTTGGTTTACATTCATTATTTGTGTCATATCCTATTATTGACTTTCATTACTATAATTAACCTAAATTATTTAATTAAGGTCAAGTGAAGTACACATAATTTAAACGGGCTGGTGAAGATGATAACAAAAATTCTTTAATTTTATTCATCAAAGGGGGATTTTAAAGTAAAGGATGATTAAACTTATTAAGGGTGTATATGCCTTACAAGATGGCGCAAGGTGTGTAGATTTACAACATTGAAAGTTTATCTGACATCCAAAAATTCCATTACTTGTTATCTGCACTTCACGGTGAAGTGCATGGGTTGATAAAAAACATACCAATCATGGAAACAAATTTTAAAAATGCCTATCAGACAATTTGTGAGGTACAAACGAATCATTGCTAAGAAACATGTCAAATCATTGTTAAATTTACCTTTGGCAAGCAAACATAATCCTACTTAGTTGCGTAAATTAATCAATGAAGTCGTAACTAATTGTGATGCAATTACAGCCTTAGATTTAAACAAGTTAATTTTGGTACAATTAATATTGAACAAGGTTGATCTGTCAACCAAAGTAAAATTGAATCATTGCTTGAATCAGAACAAATGGCTACTTTAAAATGTCCAATCATTTTTTTAGAACATACATGCAAACAGAGCAGGTTATTCATAGCGAACCAGATCAGGGACTTCCACTTAAACTAAATCAGTCAAATTCAAAGGTTTCCTACAGTGAATCAAGTAAGATCAATTCTATGGTAGCCACTAGTTCGTAGTTTTCTTTTTATGTAAAAGCATTCATAGATTACACAAATGCATTAAATATACCTCACTCAGTCCGTCAGAAAGACTCTCTCTCTTTATCTGTTTAGCCTCCAGAATTACCGTAAGGTATTACTTCAGAGGATGAATGAGGATGATGTGTATGAA
>JAAAKQ030018482.1:0-16475 GCA_010016005.3 Zanna intricata
GGATTAATGTGTATGTTTTATAATATATCATTAATATTTTTATTATAGGATGGAATAAATTATTTCCTCTTATTCTTCCTTTATCATTTTTTTGTTAATGTAAAACCATTCATTAGTTAGTAAATCTTATATTGAAATACCTGATGCCAGTGAAAAAGTTTGGTAAGTGTTGCATACTTTTATTTCAGCATTATCAGCAGTAGCTTTCCATTTTTAATTACTTTTCACGCTTTCATGCTAATAATTGCATGTTACAAAAATAAAAAATTCAATTTAGAAAAAACTAATAAAGCAGAATACAATTCTTATGTCATATGTAGAGAAATAATTTTAATAAACATTATGATACATATTATTAACACTGCAATTTAATAAACATAGCATATAACAACATGAAATTACAATTATCCCTCTAATGATATTCAAATTATTGATGCTAATCTTATTAACAAACAGTCAGTCTGTTAGTAATGTAAAATTGTTTAATATTTATTTGTTTGCTTTTACTAACCCCAAAATATTTAATATTATTATTTTTCAAGACAATAGGTCAAAAATAAAAAAAAAATAAAACCAGTAGTGTTACTGACTAAATCTGAAGAAAACTCTTAAACAAAGATTACAAATAACAATGTTACACATATACTTAATTACTTAAAAAGAAGAAAACATTACATAAAATTTGTATAATAAAAAAAAGATTGTTTGCTGCATATTACAAAGCACATTAAGATAATTTAATCATCTTGATAAATTTACATAGTCCTCCATGTTTGTTATTTGAGGGTGAAAGTATTAAATTCAGTAACAGCCTCTAGTTTCTCTGTTCCTAACTTCTGGCAAACACAACAGAACAATTTCAAACATTCAATCCTCACAAAACACAATCTAATTACTAGCCAAGTGAATAAATAAACTGAAATTTAAGATACTACTACATAAAATAACATCATATGCACTTAGACATAACTTAAAATACATTTGTATGTTGATATCAATGTGCTGTCTGTACAAGAACAGAAGACATTTGAATTTTCTTTATAAACTGACAAGATTTCAAAAGAAGTTTCTAAAGAAATTCTTTTTTTAAGATTAAAAGATAAGTACAATATATATTTTCTACAACTATTTGAACGACTCTTATAACACAAACTAAAAATAGATAAACTCACTAGCAACAGCACCTGAACCACCATCACCGTCTTCATCATCTGGACCGTAACCAGAACCACTAGCTTCTAAATCGTTCCTAACTTCAGCCCCTCGACCAGAACCTTCTACCTCGTCGTCTATATATATATCATCTTGTTTATGCCTTGGATAAAGCGTATTTGATGAACTCGACTGAAAACAAAAATCAGAAACAAACTGTTTGTTAAAATTCATTCTTTTGATAAACCGACAATTTATAAGCAATACCACAAAAAAAAAAAAGAAGAAATCCAGAAACAATTGATAAATTCAATGAAAACTGGTGATTTACCTATGTAAATATTAAAATAATCAATTACTTCAAAAAAGATGGCTACAATCCCCGATAATATTGAGAAAATGTTTTTAAAAAGTTTGGCATGGAGTGAAATTTTTTACATTACTCAATTACAAGAACAATGGTGCTTGAATCTAAATCAAGGACTTTCAACGAAAAGAAATAATAATTATGCACTTTCATATATAATTCAATCAGATAGTAGAGATTATATACAAATCCTTTTATAAACATTTTTTAATTTTTTTCTAAGATTAGGTCAATGAATTTCAGGAGATTTTTTATACATGGATGCCTTTAAGCAATTTAATGCCTTTAAACAATTAGAGGTCAAAAAAAAAATCTGGTGATGTGAACCTGATATTTTTGAATGAAAGATGAGATACTATCGCTATCACCGTCAGAGTTCAGAAGAGGGGAAAATTATTAATAAATGGTAACTGCAATGAGAAAATTTATAAAACTAGTTATATATTTTGATCATTAGAAAATTATCAGCAGTAGATGCAACAGAGTTAACAGAAGTAAACATAAAAGAATACTAACAATGAATATAACAAAAAAAAAAAAAAAAAAGTAGTTAATAGGATAAAATGATTGTGGGTGCTGAGATCTTGCCTATTCCTTTCCTAAGACTTTTTTACTTTGAAGTATTTATGACCATTCAAATTAGATGTCTACTGTGTTCTCAGCTTACAGTAGAATGTAATCCCTAATTCTTGTAATTTTATCTTAAAAATTATTATAAATCAGTTAAATGTAACTCTAGGTTTCAAAGATTCTATATTTTTAAAAATGTGCAACTTAAAAAAATATATATATATTGCATGGTTTTTCCAATATTTATTCAAAGTAATAAAATTAAAAGAACAGTTATAAAACAATTAGATATTCAAATAATAATAGAATAAATGGGGCAAACAGATTTACGAAGATATACATAACTAAACTTCTTGAAGATAAATATCTAAATTACTTTTGGATTTAAAGTACTTTAAATCCGAAAATAAACGTATGTACTTTAAAACTAGAGCTCATATTTGGCAAGGTTGTAGTGAGAAAAGATTCATTTCTTTTTTTATGGTTCATAACATATTTTTAGTTGTTTGACTCTATTTCACTGTAACAAAAAATAATAAAGAATTTTTTTTTGTGGACTAAATTTAGAAATTATATGTAATTGCACAGGTTAGAAGAAATATGATCTTAAATAAAATAAAGCCACCCTTGATTTTGTACTTATTTTTTGAAACAAACATCAAACACATCAACAAAGATGTAACACACATAACATAAATTCAGTAATATAGAACACCTATCATATAATAACTCTCAAATGTAAAATAGGAAGTAACTGATCATACAAATTGGTTGAAATTATACATTAAAAACCCCTAATATACAGAGGGATTCAAGAATAAAGGGAAGTAATTTGAGAACCAATTTTAGACCTTGAAATAAGAAGTTCATTCAAATAAATGTCTGAAAATCCTTTGTTATGGAGTTCTGGCTAAGAAAAAATTTTGGCCGGATTTCAGTTCCTCTGGTGAAGTGAAATCATATTGAAATTTTTAAGGCATTATATAAGGGCTAAACTAAAAAAGGAAAGAAAGGATGTCGAAACATATCAAAAACCAATAAGTTAATTCCTGGCTTCACGAAACAAAACATTTTTTAAAGAACGCCTTGAACTTATTACCATTTTAATTAATTAACCCTACAACAGTGTCATGACCAGTGGTTGTGTGTTTGGTAATGTTGGTTTTTGTATGGGGCTACAAGATTTATTGTGCTACCTTTTGCAATAAAAAAATATTTTTTTTTTCAAAATTATGAAAAAATATATTTCTAATATATATTTATACTGTATATACATAAGATTTGTATTTGAAGTTTTTACATTACAAACATCTTTTTACAGTTAAACCTTTTTTCCATAATTTTTTACATTTTTTTAAAATTTTGATTAACTTTAATAAACTTAGTAATAATTTAAACTAATTTACAATTAACTAAACAGTCTTCAGTCATTCTACAGTTACATGTTGGAGACAGAGATACGATTGGGATTTATCACAAAAGTATTTGATTTTTCTATTTTTTTTTGAATCACAGTGTACACATCTTCCTAATGTGATAAATGGATAGATGTCCAAAGAGACTATCCCTTTGGTTGCGACCTTTTTTTCTTGTTTCTTTGTACTGAATATTCCTTTTATCTGAAGTCGTATTAACCAAGGCAAATATTGTGAATATGTCCTTCTTTTCACATAATTTTATATCAATGAATAAGAGAGATTCTTTATATAATTGCGTCACAATATATTTTCTTCCAGACAGTTTGTTGAAGATATTACAAATGAATTAATGCCAGCTATATTTAGAATACAATAAAATATTACATACAAATATTTCGGGAACAATTGTGATTCGCACATGGCTATCTACGACATCCACACTGCCCTTTGTATCATTGTATGAAAGTATCATATCAATATGTTTTTACCTTTTTTTTTGAGTATGTAATAAACCAATGTCACAAGTTCACCAAATCCAAACATGCTAGATTTTTACCTTGCATGAACTGTGGAGAAAGTTCCTTTTTGTTGCAAGTGATTTTGCCAATGGAATGCTTAAAAACCATTATTAAGCATAACTCTCTCCCTACTCCATAAATTTGTTGACACAATCTTTTTACTATTTTCAATTGGCTGGTAACTACAGAGTACGGCCCTTCAGGCTGATTGCCAACATACACTTTTAAATTTAGTATATAATACATTGTTGCATCACACAATGCAAAAATTTTTAAACTGTATCTTTTTGGCTTCTATGGTACATTCAGTATATTCTGTTGAAAAGAGAATCAGCCTCAAAATATTTGGTAGCATTTAGTCAGTCTATTGTCGTTAATTCAGATGAAAAATCTCTTTTATAATTGCCAACAAATATGTTAAAAATACTTCTACTAGCTGCTAGCTTATCAACTAGTTCTCGTTGTGCTTGAGAGTTGCCTTGTCATCAAATCTTATATTTTGAAATAAAAACAATAATCACTGGGCTGACGACATTGTAAGATGAAATATTTCTGAGTGCTACCATCTGATTTGAAGATATCTTCAGCTTTGACTCAATTCATTATTTTAACTCCGTAGAAGAGCTAAATACTTAAAATGGCTTCTACTTCAATTTCATTGGTATGTTTTGTGTAAGTCTCATGAGAATACTGCAAAGGAGTGTTATCAACATGCTTGTTCGTGTTTTCAATAATAATTGAAATTATTTCCAATTAAATAGTTTTTCTATATCTTTAAAGGATTCGTATACCTTTAGCCATACTTACTCCTAATTCCCAAAAGTTGCTTTACAACTATGGTTCCATATATGGGATACGGTTTTGCCAAAGCATTTCTTTATCTTTTCCAACAAATATCTCCAGCTAACGGTATTGCATTATCAACTGAGTCATCGTCGGGTTCCAAGTCTTGATCAATTATTGGAATTTTCATTCTCTGTTGTTCTGAGTGCCATATTCTTCGTCAGATTCTTTGTTGATAGGTGATAACGCATTGAGTTCTTCTAGAAATAGCTTCGGTCTTTGGAGTATTGCCTTATGAATGATGTCTTTAATTGTTTTTACAAATCATATTTACTTGGAGCGAATAAAAGTTTACTATTAAGTTATGTTTACTTCTTATAAGCAAATAAGTATTCACTTATTAACAGTTTATTAAATATTATTTTAACAGTTTATTTAATAGTTAACTGTTTATTTAATATGTAGGTAATATTTTGATGTCGATCGAAAATTGAAATGATGATCAGTATCTTGTATTCTTCATACAAGGGTATTTCATGCAATGAAACCTGTTTCTGCTAAAGGGCTACATCCTGCGTTTCAAAACCATCCTTTCAATATTTAGAAACATTATGCAGTAATTCATAACGTATTATTATTTTCGGGATGTTGTCTGCTGACAACCTTACAATCATTATTAACATCGGAAACGTCATTTTTATTTGCCTGAATATTCTTTCTATAATAAACAGGAACATTCTCGTACAAACTTTGGACAAAGTTTATGTATAAGTTTTAATTTGATGATCTTTTTATATTATTTTAAGGCCGTCGCTAACATCAAAATCGATTTCAATTTTTTTGTTTCTGTCTGTTTTCATGAAACGTGTTGTAAAAAAAGGCAATATTAAGTAACAGCTAGAAAATTAGATCTAATATCCACTTCTTAATGTAAAATTATTTAAAGAGGCTATGAGGAAGATGTGGCGAATTACAAAATTCACCACATCTTCCTCATAGCCTCAAAATTCTTGAAAATTCGCCAAAAAAATCGCAGGAGTCAATTTACCTGGCTGGCGATTATACAACTTCACTACTCAACGAAAATATTCCATTACTGTAAAACTAATCTGATGTTATTTAATAATGTAACAAAGTTTTTACTAGTAGTGAAATAATGAAAATGAAGGAAATTGAAAAAAACAAAAAAAAACTACTGAAAAAAAAAAATACACAACGTAAAACAGTACAAGCGTAAAAAAATTATCCTCTTTGTAAAAAGAAAATCAAGTGAAAATTATTATATCTGACACACATCTGAAGCCTAACCTAATCTAATATTAGTTTAGAAGACACAGTAAAATAATAGCCTTGTAACAAAGAACTGATATTCATTTATAACAAATGTCAACAGATAATTATTCAGTAAAAAATTAATATCTAGTTAATTATTTGATATTCAAATAATTAAGTGATATTATTTGATATCACTTAGCCTAGTTAATTATTTTATATTCATTTATAACAAATGACAACAGATAATTATTCAGTAAAAAATTAATATCTAGTTAATTATTTGATCTATCAGAAGAAAAAATGTTTTTTTCGAAGCATCATTAACTCAATTTTATTTTGTTAAATTTATTACTTTTTTGTAAAGCGACTAGTTTTTAAGGCATTAGGCAATAAAATAGCCATCATTTTGAACTTTAGAAAAATAAATTTGTAGGTTAGTATTATTTCTTTAAATTACACAACGTGAATAGGTGTTTTAGTGCGGTATATTGATATTTAGCAACTTTTTTTCCCCTTAACTGTTTTTAATTACTGTTTATAGTTAACTTAAATAATATAAGTACAACAACAGTAACTGAAGTAGTAAATTATTTTAATTAAAGGAAAATCTTATTTTAGGAACATTTTAAAGGAACCGCTCAAAAAACTGCCCGAAAATGGGAGACCGATGACGGGAGTGTTGTACGACTTGGAACAAGGATAAGCGAAGATGCTTCATGAGGGAGGTTAACAAGTCGATCATCAGAAAAATCTTCGATTAGAAAACAAATTAGACGGGGCTGTATACGTTTGATTACCTGATATACGCCCTCGTTATTTGTGCATTTCCCGAATGAAGTCTCGCTATCATTCCAATAATATTCGCGAGTCGCGTGGAAGTGGCAAGAAATAAGACGCATCCTATTTCTGTCAACGATTCAAATAAAATCAAAAGCTTTTTTCTTTATTTATAAAATCTGGCTCTAGTTTTGGAAATTTTGAAGCGATAACTAAACATATTGATAAAACAACGATTATGTTTATTAATGTAGAAAATTCCTAGATTTGTTTAGTTTTAGAAAAAATAATAAATATTTAATTACAGTACAATAAAGTAGGTCTGTTTTAAGCGATTTTAATACGAAGGTCATTGCGGCAACTCAATTTTGAAACAAATTCCATTTACGGTAGTTTTCGGTATGGTAAAACATCATTTATGAAAAAAAGTACTAAAATTGGCCAAATTGTGGAAAGTCTATTGAAACTACAAACTACAGCTTATACGACTATATCTATTTAAATAATTACACAAATGAAGAAAAATTAATTTAAAAATAAAAAGTATATTTCTGAACAAGGGAGTCGTAGGGACTGTTCAGGTTAAAACTAAGGATACAAACATTCTCTCGCTTAGCAGATAAAGAAAGAAAATCAAATGCGATAACATGTATTTTCCAGGTAAACAAAAGCTGTCAATTCTTTTTTTTTCATGTTATTTTTATGTAAAAATATTTATTTGTAATCTTAAGATACGTGGTTAAATAAATAAATACAACAAAAAACAGACTAATTCTATACTTTTGGAGAACTTACGACGAAAGTGGAACGTGGGACTATTGTTTTTTTTTCTTATTCTTTTACAAATTAAAGGTACAGCAAGTGAATACAGAATGAGTTTTGTTGATATATTAATCGGATGCCCGACACTTGACATCTCTCTCTTTATCTGTTTACTTGTGAACGGTAGTTCTCCGGAACTACCGTGAGGTATTACTTCAGAGGATGATGTGTATGAATCCGAATGAAGTGTAGTCTTGTACAATCTCAGGACGACCTGTCCTAAGAAGTGTGGGTAATTGAAACCTAACCACCAAACAAAGAACACGGTATCCACGATCTAGTATTCAAATCCGTATAAAAATAACTACCTTTACTAGGATTTGAACCTTAGAACTCTCGAATTCGAAATCAGCTGATTTATAATGTCGCGTTATCCACTAGACCAGCCCGGTGGGCTAACGCTTGACATCTACGTGCATCATAATTCACCTACGGATTTTCCTAGATTTGCAATTTCTTCCAATTATTTCAAGTAATGGAGATACTATCCGCTTTTTAAGTTCGTAATAGTTTCCTCATTTGATATTATCTGAACTCTACGCATTTCTAAAATCATCTCTAAAACGATTTCTAAAAGACCTTCAAATCAAAAACAATTTTTTATGATACAGATCTAAATCCAAATTATTTTTTCAGATGAAGATCTTTTTATGTGAAATAAATGATACTAATAGTTTGAAAAATAAATGATATGGAAATATCATCGTCAAATAGTTAAATGAAATCATTAATGACGTAAATTCAAATGAAACTATAACTGAATATGTTTTCGAAAATTATTTTTTTTTTTTTTTTTTTTTTTAGCGAACAATAGAACAGACATAGTGTTTGAAGAACCACAAAGATTAGCAGAAATTTTAAATTAACATTTTTATGCTGATTGTATTTCTAAAATACTGTAAAAAATTTTAATAAGTTAAAACCACAAGATCACATTCTCTTATCATTTAAAACCAATCTCCTCAAAAAAAATTCAAATTTTATTATAATTTGATAGCACAAATTCACCACAGCATTGGATAAGTACATATTATGATTGTGAAATATTTCATACACAACAGTTTGAATCGATTCCGCCTAGAAAATGAATTTCAAATTTTTATCAAAATTTTACGGTAGAAATATGAAAACATTTCACAAAGATCTATCCCAAACCGATGCTTACGATTGAGAATTCTTTGTTATGACCTTTATATTTTTAGAAAAAACGGCAACAGGAAATTTATATGAATCAAACAAAACTAAAACATTCATATAAAATATTAAACGAAAAATGCTTTATGATATCCAAAAAGCTCAACAATGTAATCTTCAACAACTGGAAGAAAAAACACACGAATGTGTTACAAAATATTAAAATAAAAATGTTCAATTAGCCAACCGGTTTCAGTTAGTTCTTTATCGATATGAAATTACTTGTCTAATTATATCTTTTAGTTAAATCTTCTAAATAAATCTTTTAATTTTTGAAGCCAAGATCCTCAACAAAATAAAGCAATAATCAAAATATTAATTATTAGAATCGCATTTCGAAAAAAAAATGTTTTCGACTTTTAGAAATTTTGGGGGCTTATGGATTAAGGGGCTTTTTTTAATGATTAAAATATTCACAAAAATTGGTTTCAAATAAATTTAAAAAAAACTATTTGTTAAATTTATTAAATTCAACAAAATACATTTTGAGCATTAAAAATTTGAAATTGTGGTCCTAATAGTGGTGGTAATAGATTTAAAAATAATAACTTTTTATAATTGTTTAAAAAGACAGCCATAATTATAAATAAATAAAGTTTTAATTTTCTAGGAGGGTGAAAATTTTTTGCTAATTTTCTTTTTTCAAGAAATACTGAAGAGTAAGGGATATCAAAAGAGCAAGACTTTTATCATTTAAATGCAATGGATAAAACTTGCGAAATGAATTTAAATTAAAAAAAAAAAAAAAATTATTTGTTACTGCAGACCATAGGAATGGGATGAGCAAAAATTTGTTACAATGGTTTGAAGGCCTATCAAGGAAGAAAATATAGATGCAAAAACAATCCTATTAACTAGTTTCCTTCTTCGAAGCAATATGATACTGTACTGAACAATGTATACAAGCCATTTTTTGGAGAGGGGGAGTGAATAAAAATAAATGATAAAAACAACTCAATTTTTTGTAAGAAAATGTTTTATGCTGAAGTGCTCCAGTATAGACTACATTTTATTTCGACCAAAATTTTACTTTCTTCTTCCAATTTTTCCAAAAATCGGATACAATCTTTCCCCCCTTAGGTAATACCTGTCTAACAAACATAAAGAAAATCATCAACGAGGTCCAGAGTTTAATACTAAATACAGAATATAAGTAAGTAAAATGAACGCGCGATGGCTGTTACATACGCAAAAACGCCCACAAAAATAAATTTGTTGGACTTTGAAAGCATTGGAATAAAATATTTTTTCACAACTTATTTAAATCTATTTTGTTAAAAAATATTTTTTTAAATATCTCCTTAAGGCACAAAACATACCTTTAAAGACCCTAGTGAAATATGTACCTTTCCGTTATAGCTATACGAGTATAGCAACTAAAGCAGCATATATCGCTATAGCCCCGGGAACTAAAAATAGGGTACGGTAATATGTTGCTTTAAATTTCTAAAGCTGTTACGCGTATAAAACATCTATGATATAATTGATTGTACTGATGAAACTAGTTCTGAAGAAAGAAAGTATCAATTGTAAGGCTGAAGATTATTTTGCACTCGGTAAGCTCGGTGTGCTGCTGATGTGCCGAGTATATCCAATTCGGTGAAAAATGCAACAAAAAACCTTTTCATTCTTCGGGTTATCTACCATTAATAAGCCTGGCACATGAAGCTAGTTATTTTTTTTTTAGAACGGTTATACCGTTTTCGGGAAAGAGAGATGTCATTAAAAAACAGAAATCATTACAGATCGACTTTACAACTGTTTGCACCTAACATACATATGCAGATAAACATTACATATATATATATATATATATATATATATACACACACACTAATTTAATTACTGGTACATAAATATATTTATTATAATTAATATTATTTATGTACTGTTGTATCTTAGAATATCTTAATGCTAATATAATCAATCAAGATAAAGCACTAAGTTGCCGATTCATACTACTACGCACTATTTTTTGCGATGAATAATTCATATTACGATCGATCATTTCCAGGAAGTATTAAAGCGAACATTCGGAGTAAATTAATAATTTCCTCGTAAATAAGGAAATCAACAAAACTGATTCGCTTTTCTAAAACGGGAAACTTATTCAAAGATAATTCTTTTTGCAATATGACAATTCCGCTGAAATTTAGATAAGAACAATAGTCTTGCATACCAATAATTTTATATAAAAGAAAACTTTTATGTATAAAGTTATATTATTTATATACATATATATATATATATATAAACCCAACTTGTATGACTGCACTAAACAGAAAACAAAATACAATTTTTTTTTTTTTTTTTTGTAACACAGTTTACACTTACATAATTTAATGATACAACTTAAAGGCAAGGCCTTAGTTCTGGAGCAGTACTTTTATTGATTAATAGAGCGATGTCAAACTTATTTCAGTTTTTTACGCTCTGGCCTAATAAAACTAATGATAATACTACGATAAAGTAGTAGTACTTAAGTCTGCAAACAAACGAAAATTATTTGAGAGAATTATTTCGTTGAAGAAACAGAACAAAAAAAAAAACATCTTTATACAACTGTTACGATTGCAGGTTACAAGGGAAAATACTTTTTTAAGTTGAGTAAAAACTTTTCTACCTAATAATAATAAACTCATATCAATAAACAGATCGTTGATTTAAGCAGCCGGTGAATATATTAAAAAAAAAGAAGATATACATATATATATTTTTATACATACACACAAGATTCTAAATTGCACGGCAATCTCTCGGAAGATGATTCTGTAGCCAAAAATAATAAAAAAAGTTCATACGAACATAGGTGAGAAAACGGTTCGTTACAGAGTTTCGGCTCTCGAAACATTTTGTCCTATTTTCTGCTTCTTCTGTGAAATTAAACCTATTAAATTTCTTAAGTAAAAATTTAGGGGTAAATTTAGTACTTCCTTATGGTTTTTGATCTAAGAAATTGAATAAAGATGATCCCAGACCTCTAGTTCTTTAAGTTTTAAGAAAAACAGGATAGAAAACGAAAACCTTATGTCGGAAAAGCGCTTTTTTTAAGTTTGGAATAAAATAACTTTGTTAATTTACAAATAAAAATTTCTAGTTAACTTTGAGAATTTAATTCTGAAAAAAAAAATTATGTAAATAACGTTTGTTAAAATTAAACACAAATTTGAGAAGTTCAATTTTAATTAGAAACAAAACACTCAAATCGGATCGGTAAAGAGATACGATCTTGAACAGATCGATTTGCATACAAATACTGAAAATTGCAAAAATAAATTTGAAATGCATCCATCTAAAGTGTACTAAAAATTTAAGTTTTTCATAGGTGGGCGATAACAGCTGATCAAAAATTAAATTTAATATATGACATTTGAATATTCATTTGGGCGGTGTTTGTGTTCGTTATTGTTCGGTCAGTCATTCACAACGGATGATACATTAAATTTGTTTTCATTTAAAGAGTTGAGGGACATGTTAATTTATATTAAACTGCAACATTATTTCTTTCTAAAAAGCAGGATCTCACAAAAACGTACGACTTTCGAAGTTGAAAGTACTTATATGTACAGAAAATATTACTATAAATACTTCTTTCAACAAAATCGACAGATAATTTTCTATCGACTCGGGGTTTAGACATCTCGTAATAATCCATAAGAAAAATCGTAATATATTCTAATGTGTATCTCAATTTATATACATCTTCAAAACTAATATCTTAATTTTTCATTCTCGCATTCTTTAACCGATATTGTTTATTTTTATTTTAATATAATCGAACAGAAAGGGCGAGTCGGTAAAGTTAGACTCGTAAGAAAACAAATATCGTTAAAAGTTTTGTTTTTTCGTGATAACAATTCAGGGTACATAAAACGGCCAGAGCTTCCGAATTAGAAAAATGAAAAATCAATTTAATTAATAACCGATTTTGGGATATTTCAAACGAAAATCATTTCGATGCAAAACATAGTTTAAAAATATGATTTAAACAAATTTCAAAAAAAAAAAAAGCGTACAAGTTTTCTAATTAAAAGAACACGTGTGGCAGTATATAAGCGTGAATAGGTCGTCTGTTGCGTACTTCTCGGACAGCGCTTACAAGATAATTTGTGGTTCGTGATATAGGATAAACAGCTACAGCAACAATTAAAGAGCGGCGCCACTGAATCCATTCAGACACTGCTTCAATCACCATGTGTCACTGTTTTCGAACTACATCCGACTTATTTGCCGGTTAATTACATCAAGTTTGAGAAAGATTAATGAAACCGAAGACTTATTTTCATAATGAGACTTAAAATCTGGATTGTCGGATCAGAATTCTTTTTGATCGGTACTGCAGTAATAAGAAATTATTTGCCTCTAAATTGAAATTAATTTCCCTCTATAATAAAAGTTTATGTAATTGCAAAAACGTTGAGGAGAAAATACGACTTAAATAGACTGGCCCCAGAAATTTCTTAAATGATTTACATAATTAAAAAAGAGATAAATAGCAGGAAAAAGTTACGCGGTAATTTTAACGATTCCATTTCGGATAAACGAATGCAACGAGAGCAATTTAAATTTTAGAAAAATTAAACTTTAATTGCAACAAGTTTGAAAAATTTTTTTTTACCCATTTGAAAATGTAGAATATTATTTTTTTTACTGTAAAAATGTATAAGTAGTGTCAGTACAAATAATAGAGCTAGATGTACCTTTTTATGAAAAATAATTCTGGAGATACAGCAGTACAAAGTTTAACGTAAAAATATCTTTTACTTTTTAATTTGTCAATATTCTCATACTTCAAGACTATTCATCGAAATGCATAGTATTTTTTAATCTATGCTATTTTATGAAAAAAAAAAAGAAGATATTATGCGGAGCTTTCTTTAATTATTAAGCCAAGAGATAGAATTTTAAAAGTAGGATAAACAATTGTTATTTTATAACAATATTTATGCAAGCCTATGGCCGGGTTAATTTTTGATAAACTATTTTATTTCATAGTGGAAATGTTATCTTAGTTTATGATAGGCCATTTGTAGTTTCTCTATTCTGTTTACTTTTATCGTTACATTTTTGTAAACAGCGTTTATTCAGCGAAATGTAATAAAAGCTGGATGAATTTTCCCCGACATCGCTGAACCTACAAACATTTTTTTATTACTTTGTAATGCGTAATTTTTTTAATTGTATTAGCATTACAGATTTTTAAATTTAGCCTAATGAATCAAGCTGGCCTCCGTGGCGCGAGTGGTACCGTCTCGGCCTTTCATACGGGTTCGAATCCCGGTCAGGCATGACATTTTCACACACGTTACAAATCATTCATCTCATCCTCTGAAGGTATATCTAACAGTGGTTCTGGAGGTTAAAAAAAAAGAAAGTCTATCGATTCAATTAACCAAAGTGAATGAATTTGAGGTTAAGAGTGTTAGGATGCGTGAAATAATTAATACTAAACGTTTTTTTTATTAAGACATAATCTTATAGTAGGTTTCAATTAAATTAATACTCATATAAAATGAGTACTTGTGTAAGCCTTGGTTTAAACGTTACCGCAGATAAATCTTTCTCTGTATATAAACAGCTTTTCAGGACGTATAAAAAAAGACCCTGGTATTCCCCATTTTTTGCATAAATTTATCAGTTCATCTCATCAAAAATCGCAATTTATAGACAGCTCTTAATGCGGTGAAGCGATCACTACTTTCGCGGCTACAAGTAACAAGTGCTCTGTTGATACAAAAGAAATAAAATGTACAAAAAAAAAACTCGGGAACACAATTAAGTTATACCGGTCACATTTTTATCTTTGCCGATAGGCTTGAAGTTTAATAACTCGCTTCGAAATAACTGTAATATAGGCTAAGTATTATTTTATTTTCAATTATGGTTTTGGTTAATTTATGCGTTATCATGTGTTTACTGAAATTTTTTGTCAAAAATTACATAAAAATAACTTTATTATGATGATTTCTTTCAATTTATAAACCACTTCCTAAATTTGTTATTTTAATTAGGAAAGGTTATTAACATTTTAAAAACGTTACGCTCGTTTTGATACTCTAAATAATAAATTGTAAATAACCATTAATAGTAACCGTTATTACGACAGACAGAAATGAGATTTGAAATAATTGCTAAATTAATTACTGTACAGAGGAAAAATTATTAAGGGGCTGAGCAAGGAACCCGACAACTTTATTATTGAAATTTGACCAACTTCCCAAACATAAATTAAAAAAAAAAACCAAATAGTAATAAAAAGTAGAAGAATGAAAGTTAATAATTTTTTTTTTTATATATGTATTTGATAAATGATGCCCGTTATTGGCAACTAAACTTTCTAATCTTTTTACAAAATTCTTTGACACTTCTTGGAAAGTTTCTCTGGGAATTTCGGCAATTTGACAGCGAATATATTCTTCAACTCGTCCAAGGTCCTTGGGTTTGTTGATATAAACTTTTGACTTTAAGTAACCCCAAAGATAAAAGTCACAGCTGGATAAATCTGGTGATCTCGGTGGGTAAGGAAAAGCGGTTTTCAAGGAAATGATTCCGGTACCGAAGTTTTTTGCAACAACGCCAAGCTTTCTCGAGCCGTATGACAAGTAGCGCCATCTTTCTGAAACCAAATACAGCTGAGACGATTTTGCGTTTTAATTCCGGTATAAAAAATGTTGCCAGCATGTCTGAGTAGCGCTGTGTGTTCATCGTACCGTCAAAAAAGAAGAGTCCGATAATCCCCCATTCACCAACTGCGCACCAAACTGTTACATGTTACGAATGGGGGGCTTCTCCACAATCAGTAAGGAATTCGACTCAGCATAGTAACGACAATTCTGCTTGTTTACATTAACATCAAAGGTGGGAGTGCGCTTTGTCGCTCATCATCAAGCAATCGAGTGGAAGTGCGCCGCTGTCTCAACATTTCGATTACCTTGTTCGCGAACATTAAACGAGCTCCGTAGTCGCAGGTTTCAGCTGCTGCGTGATCAGTATCTTATACGGATGAAATGACAAATCATTCTTCACAATTTGATAAAAAGAACGGCGAGAAAATCGAAGAGTAGCGGCGTGTTTCTTACCCGAACGCGAAGGACAAGAGCAGTTGAACTCGCTCGATGTTTTCAGGCGTACGGACAGTCCGGGCATGGCCCGAAGGCTTGGTTTATTGATAGAATCAGTCTTATCGAAATTTTCCATTCATGCTTTTACAGTGTTTCGCGAAGGTACCGGATCTTTCGGATTTAACTGGAAATGGGGATAGTTTTAATGTACGGCTCTGAAAACACGTTTTAAAAACAAACACGCGGTGTTGCACGTTCCATGTCACGATGTTGGATAAATTCAACTTATCCAACATCGGATAATAAATCTTCCTTAAGTAAGGAAAATAAATCCTTCACTCATCTATTTTCCGTTGCCGTGTTGCGTTTCTCACTTTCCCACTAGCTGAAATGTTACCACCAAACAAGACTTCTTCAGGTTCCTTTGCCCAATCCTGTATAAATAACGTACAATAATGTAAAATACGCAGTTGTTGTGAAGTATTAATACAGCTAATTAACCGGTACAATTTTTTGAAAGAATTAACGATCGCTACCA
>JAAAKQ030018493.1:2253-12388 GCA_010016005.3 Zanna intricata
TGCTTGACATGACAGTGATGGGCTCCTTCTTAGTCTCCAGAGTAGCTTTTAAAGTATATGGGTGTCTTGTATTTGTGGGATAGTCAGGCTACAGATAAACATTAGGCAGTTAAAGATTGGGCAAAAAAAAAAATCAGTTTACCCCAGGAAAGGTTCATGTTGTCAATATTCTCTTGTTGAAATAGACTATTATTTTACCACCTCTACATATAAAATTAGGCCTGATGAAGAATTTTGTAAAAACATTAGATAAAGATGGAGACGACTTTAAATACTTAGCTGAAGTTTTTTAACAATTAAGTGAAGCCAAATTAAAAGAGAGAATATTCATTGCCTCAAATAAGAAAATTAATTATGAAAATATATTTGACAGCAAGGTGAATCCTAAAGAACTAGCAGTATGGAAGTCATTCAAAAATGTTGTTACTGGTTTTCTTGGAAACAAAAAAGCCGAAAACTATGATCAGCTTATACATGAACTTTTGGTGAACTACAGATATTTAGGCTGCAGAATGTCCTTCAAAATTCATTTTTTACATTTTCATTTGGACTTTTTCCTTTAAACTTGGGTGTATCAGCAACGAACAAAGAGAAGAGATTCCACCAAGATATATTTAAGTGGAACAACGTTATCAAGGCAGATGGGATGAATCTATAATGCATGACTACTGCAGGATGATAAAAAAAAGAAAACTTTGCTGAACACAAAAGGAAAAAAAGAAAGAAGAAATTAAGATAAACGTAAATGTCTGCAAAATAAAGATCAGAATTTTAATTATTATTATTACTTTTGTATCCTTTTATTTAAGAAGTTTCTCAATATTTAAAGTATCATAACAAAAAATCTGAGGGTGGTGATGAAAGACTGATTTCATTTTAATATTTAGTATAAAAAATACTTAATTCACATACTTTTATCTCAGTTCCAAATTATTTTTTTTTTTTTTTTGACTTGTGTTATTAATAAAACATCAATAAAAAAATAATGGCTAATGAGAGAAAACTGATAGTGGGATTGATTCTTTAGAACCAGAGAAGTGTTTCATTTTCAGTTGTGTAAAGATTTCAGACACCCATTGAAATTTCATATTTTACTTCTTTTTTTTTCTCTTTACAAAATAGTACTGCCATCAGGAAAACTAAAAAACATTGATATCAAAGAAGATTAAGCCTCTCTTGGCCTCTGTGGACATGTAGATCCTTATCCACTTGACCAACAAAAATTAAAAATTATTTGATGCATTCTCTTTTAAAATATTTTAAACATTTAAAAAAATAAATTTGCATATATTGTAGTACTCAAACTGCTGTTTTACAAAATATGCTGTATGTAAAAAAAATTTGAAAACAGAGTGTCCAGTTGTTTAGGCTCTTTTGTCCTTACAGTCTTCTTTCCTTCCTAACAAATTTAATAAAAACTAAATTATTTTGGTACTCATTGCTGTTCTATTTCAAACTTTGTTCTAAAATAACAAAACTTAAAATTTGTAATGCCGTCCAAAGGGTTCTTGCCCATTGCTCCCTAAAAGCCTAGGCAGTTAACTTATTCAAACAAGTTGGCATAAAATGCTTTTTTCAGTATAAAACAATCTTAAGAAAAACTTAGGATAATAGTATTAAAGTGGTTTAGATTTTTTTTTGCCCCTAAAAGCCATTAGTCTAGTAATTCCTCAATCAAAATTTTGAAGTATTGTGTAATGCACCATTTCTGCTAATGATCTCCTAACTATTGTAATAAACAAAACTTTACATAGTGGTTCCAAAATGCAATGACAGAAATCATGGAATGGTTTAGTCATCACTCACTAAAACTTAATTTAGGCAAATCAAAACTGATACCATTTTCAAATAATCTAAAAGGGAATGTTCAAAAATGGGTTATGAACTTTCATTAAAAACAAGTTAATCAGGACATGATGCACATACCATTCTAATAAGCATTAGATAATATCTGGTTCAGAAGATAACTTCCATTTCTAAGTATTTGAAATTGTGCTGTCAGAGGATACGGACAAAGACATTACACAGATGCTCTGGGTGTGTAGTTCCAATGTGTAAGTGAATCACTTATAGTGACAGTATAAAAAAGTAAACAAACCAAATGTAACTTTTGGAATAAATGACATAAAAATATTGTTTCAATTACAAACAGATTCTGTTACCTCAGAAAATTATAAATATGGGGTTTTTAAAATCATTATTATATTTAAAAGTTTGCAGTTCTGTTTTATTTTATTGGTTTTTTCTTTTCAGTAATGATACAACGATGCAGCGAAAATATATAATGACTGAACTGTGTTATATATACCTCATTGTTCATTAGTATTGAAGTTTGCAAATGCATTGTTTGTAATTTGGTTCCTAAATATTAGTGAAGCAATGTTATATTCACTCATTATAAGCTAGATGCCAATTTTATGTTGTCAACTATAGATAATATGATACTGAACTGTCTCAGTTTAAAAAAAATACACCATATAGCCAGCGATTTTTGGATACAGAACAATGAGCCATCTTAAAATATTAAAATATGATGACTTTCAGTTACCAGACATTACATTTCAACCATTGATATGTTTTTTTAATCTTTGATAAATTATAGAGCTGTATATTTCCTCTTTTTACTGTTTATAAGATAAGATACGTTACTATATCGTTTGCTTTCTGTTTGTTGAGCATTTCTTGTTATTTTCCAGGGATTTTTTGGAAAAGGTAGTTTGTCACGAGGTTACCCATCATTTGGAGAAACTAGAAAAGGGATTCCTCCATTTATTCATGAAAGACAGTGGAAACGACGTAAGCTCTGGATGGATCAGTTGTTATCATTCACTGATCCAGGTTGTTTTGATAAGTTAAAGGATGCTGAAAATTCTAATGAAAAAATAAATAGTAAAGATAGTAATGCTGGAAAACAAAACTCTCATAAAGATTCTGCACAGTCAGATAATGAAGAAATACAAGTAATTGATTTTGAATCAGATGAAAATATTGGCAAAGGTACTAATGGCATAAATAAAAATAAGTTATCTGAAACTAGTGAACATAATAAAAATGTGGATAGTATAGAGAGTAGAAAACAGCGAGATATGATCAATGAACAAATATCACAGTTGGATATTGACATGAGTAGTGAGAATAAACTGTTATCAGTCGTAGAAAACACATCTGCTGTGTCATCCACTGTAATGAATGTTATGCTCGGCTCTTCTAGTACTAGCCAAGATAATAACTTGCCATTATCTGAACAAAACATAAGTAACCATGTGGTTGTAATTGATGACAGTGGAAGTGAAGATGAATCTTTATCACAGTCACCACACCCTCGTTTATGTGCTGAACCGATTAAAACTGCTGTGGAAACATTAAACCTTACATTGGAAGAAGCATTTTTTCTTAGCTTTGGTCTTGGTTGTTTACAAGTTGTTGACCTTCAGGGAATATTCTTATCATTACGAGGAATGTGGCATCTGTATAAAGATTCACAACCTGATTTTATATCAAGCTATATTACTTACCACTACTTCCGATCCAAAGGATGGGTTGTTAAGCCTGGTGCAAAATTTGGAGGAAATTTTTGTAAGTACTAAAGTTCCATGGTTACATCAGATAGTAATTTCTTAATATATAGTTTTTGTATCATATTCAAGAGGTTTTTATCTTAAAAATTTTTGTGTTTTCTTATGATGGAGAGTGAATTCATTATTTAGAGGGATCATTTCATTAAATTTGACTTTCTCATCCAATTTTATTTGTACAAACTGGACACTGTAATTAACTTCTGCAAATTATTATAGTTTATTAATCTGTAAGTTTTTGAGAGCTGGTGCAGAAGCTTTTGAAATGATTTCAATGTTGCAGAAACAGTTACTGCTGATACGCGCTTTCCTTCTGTATATTTGTTATTAGTATGTGAACCAAACAGAATTTTGCTCTAGTGACATGTTCATTATTGTTAATTTTTATATGTAGAAAAACTTAAGCAATTTTTGTGTTATTCAAAATGCTAGACATGAAAAACAGTAAGCATGTGTTTCATGGTTTAAATTGAATGAACTGGAAATCCAATAATGCTTAAATAAGCATTTGTTCATTAGTAAGAGAATTGATTGATGATGGAGGTTGGGCATCCATCCTTCTTCCTATAAATATTGATTTAACTTTACAAATAGAGTAAGTTAACTCAGATAACTTGATCAATTATTTTATTGTATACACTTAATTGTAATGAGTACATTATTGGCTCAGAAACAGAAAAGAGTATGTTAGCCCAAAGTTTTAAAAATCTTGCTGGATCCTGAACATTTAAACATTCTGAATCCACTCGTGTAATAAATCAAATATTTCATTGATTAAATCTCTTATTAATTTTCCATTTGCTTAGTATACTTATTTGAACATACGTAGTCTGTTAACATACGATCATTAACCAAAGTCCACGAGAAAACCCTCTTCAGCTTTAACTAACAGCTTACTGAAGACTATATGCAGCCAGTTTTGTCATACACTGGTAGTGTATGACCAAACTGTCAAGTTGTCACTAGGTAATGTGACAACTATGAATACATATCTGTGGGTAGCTAATGCCATACAACCTTTAATACAAAACATGCCAGTCTTGAATATACATTAGGAAATCCACAACCTTTCCCTGTTCAGACTTAGCCACCAAATCACAGATCTATTAATGATTATAGGCCTTTTAATATCAATTTCTTTCTGTCAGCTAGAATAGCAAGGTAAAGTTAGGTTTACAGGTAAAGCTTATCTTTTTCATTTCTCCAAAACTTAATGCTAACAACTTGTGTATCTCCAATGAGTCAATGTGGTCTAATATGGGACTACCTTTATTGGTAAAATATATCAGTGTACTTGTTAACAGTTATGTTCACTCCAGTACAGGACATGAATGAGTCATATTGTATAAGTTGTTAAATTTAGTTACATAACTTTTTGCAGAGACGTTAGTGTACTAACCATCAAAATTTAGCTTGTGGCTAAATTAAGCTTATACAGATGTTCATAAGTTATGATATCTCGCAACAAAGGGGACAGCCCATCTTCTGTCTGGAACAACAGTTTGTGTCTGTAACCTCTAAACTGTGGCCCTGATATACTCATAGTTTGTTATTGCATTGAGCTTGCTTTTGGACATTTTTTGAGCTAGTGGTTGCATATGTAATGCCACTGGCATTGGACATTGTGTCAGTTTTAAGTATTGTAACATTTGTATTATATTAATTGAACAAGACTCATCATTTGTTCATTTTCCAAATAGTAATTGGGTTAGTTTTGGACATGCAATTGCCTCATTGAGGGCCCTTCAAAGTTATTTGTTGTTCAGGTTCTAAAGGCTGTATGGTGAAGGAGTGGCAATGACTGTTGGTCTGCTTATACCTATTGGGTGCATGTTGTAATCAGTGGTATTGTGTGACTGCTTATTCAGCCAAGTTCTCGAAGCAGCCGATCCAACAATGGCTTAGAGGTGCGAGTGACAGGAGGATTTACAGGCCTCCAGCTTTCGTAGCTCACTGCGGGCAGTTGTCATGTTTTTGGGTTTGCCTATTTGAGTTAGTATATAGATATTGAGCTTTGTTAGATTTTTATTTATTCAGACAGCAGTGTCAGAAGGCAAATCTAAGAAGCAACCCAAGCCCAAGAAGGCTAGGCTGTTGAAGTCTCTGAGCTAAGCACTGACGATTCGTCAGCCTCCTTTGGTGATGAAGAAAGTCAGGCAGGTACTTCCATCCAGGTAAAGGAAGGTGTGCTGAGTTTCTGAAATCAAAAGGTAAGCCTGGTAGCTTCATGTCTTTGATGAGGGTTTTTATTGAGCAGCTTAAGCAGCTGATGACCTTTCTGGAGAATGCCAGAAATGCTTCAGATAGTGTAATGCCAAAATTGAAAGAATTTAAAGTTTTTACATCTGCATTGGCAGAAGGATATAAAGCTTGTCTTTTAAGCTAGTCCAGGTGAAGGAAGTGGTGGTTAAGGAGACTGTTCTTTTGCTGGTTACCGAGTCTCCTGAGCAGAAATTTTATGTAGATGATATCAATCAAGGGCAAGTGAGAGACTAAGTGTCTCAAAAACAGTTAGAGGCCCTGTTCATTAATATGAAAAATGGACTTAGAAAAACTAGTTAAGAGATGAGGGGCAAATTTCAAGTCATTCTTTGATCAAAGAGGTCAAAGAATTCTTGAAGAGAAATTAAGAAGGGGGTTGTGGTGGTTGATAACAAGGAGACAGTCAACATTTTATCACATGAGCCAATTCAAAGAGAAAGGCATCCGAGAATGTTAGTTTACAAAATTTTACTTGTGTCTAGCTGAGGATGAGGTGATGTCTTTAATTGAGAGCAGAATACCCAGCTGGACAAGGCTGCATTTAAGACAGTTGGTTTTTATTGAAACGAGTAGGCGTGATGCAGAGTCCTTCATTGTGGAAGACCTTCCTTGCTGAAGGGAGGCTATTCATTGATTTTGCTTCTTGCAGAGTCAAGGAGTATGTTTATGTTCAGAAATGTTTTAAATATTGTCGGTGTAGGTACAGAGCTAAGTTCTGTGATGTGCCTGTTATCTGTGCTCACTGCTGTGAGGAGGGATATAAGCATGAGGACTCCCAAAAAAGCTGATCCTTCATCGTGTATAAATTGTAAAAGGTTAAGGAAAGATCATAAGACTGTTGATAGCAAGGAGTTGGATCATATTTGAGAGCTGTTGAGTTGTATTTTTTATTTTAATTCTCTTGATAATTAGTTTCAGTCAGATAAATGCACAGGACATTGTATTATTTCAAATCTTATATTGTTCAAACCAAGTTAGATGAAGCTGCATTACATCAATAAACTAGATGTTGTTTTGTTGCAAAAGCTTCTAGATTTTGTGATGGAAGGGATTTTATTGTGGTTCTGACAGAATGTCAGCTGTTTTGTACAGAAGAAAAATAAGCTGTGTCTTTTTGCAGCAGCTCTAACAATCATCATCTTGTAGTTAGGTTTGATAGTAAAAACTTACATCTATATGCTGAAAGTTCTTATTTCCAGTGTTACCCTGCTGAGAATCATCTTGAGGTCTAGGAAAGAATTCTTCAGTTTTTAGAGTATAATTCTATTGTTATTGGTGCTAAATCTCTTATGTGGCATAGTGATTATACTGATGAGAGTGGTGAAGCAGTTGAAGGTTTAATCGTCCAACATGACTTAGAGGTTTTTAATGTTTCTGGGGAGCTGCCAACATATGCTGGTATAGTGGATGGTAGGAGGCAATTTACCAGCACCAATATTGATGTCATGTTGGAAGATTGGCTGGCAGGTCAGTTATTGGCGACTTTCTTTGATGCCGCTGAGCGTTCCATTCCCTGTAGTTTGGGTCTGGAGAGGGTGGTAGATGCGAGAACTTACTGAGCTGAAGTCGTTGGTCGTCTCAAACTGAGGTAACCCCAAGCAGTGAGTAGTGTTGACTTCGAGGTATTGCAAGCTCAGATGTTATTATCACTAGATAAGGCAGGCCAAATGTGATTGTTGGCATTCCTCTGTTCAAAGACTCGTGGGATGTTGTTTATTAATATACAAAAAGAAAGACTCTCTGCTCTCTAACTAGAATAAAAGAGTCCTTAATTTAAAGTTTTCAAGAACAGTAATTGGTGGGTGGAAAGTCCTTTACATTGTAATAAAGCCAGTATAATTGGGCTCTACTGTTACCAATTCTTACGACTGATATCATATACTGGAATCAGATACTGGAAAAGGTGAGGAGTATAAGTCACAGTGGGAATTGTCTTAGTCCCACCACGTTGTGGTGGTGATGACCTTAGTCATAGTCAAGTGTGGAACAATGACAGATAAGACTGCATTCACTGTTGAAGAGCACTTGTTAGTTTGTGTGTGGGTCAGAAACATCCACACACACTGGTAATACATTGGAGAATATTATGAATGACTTCTTTGGGAATTTGTCATCATCACGGCAAACATTACTGACATGGTAGAAGAAGGCTATTGCGATGGAAAGTGTTCCCAATGTACCACGCAACAGGAGGCCAAGCACGCACTCAAGCTAAGATCTGAGCTGCTGCAGAGGCATAGATTCAATGATCGAACATTTCAAAATCAACAATGTGAGACCTATGCGGAAGGACTTGAATGTTAACTTTTTTCGACCAGTCATAGTTAATGAGTTGAGTGACAATGACCTTGATTGACATATTTACGCATGTCAGTTATTGCTTGAATGCATTCCAAGAGCAACAATATAAAGAAAATCTTATTCTCAGATGAGCATGAAATTTATTGAAACTTGTAAATAAAATTTTTTTTTGTTAGAAGACAATACTCACTTTTTTGAGGAAATCAAACAACATCTGCCTCAGTTATGATCTAGGCTAGTTTTAACATCTCTTTGGCTCCTATTTTTTTAATGGTACAGTTAATTGACACAGTTATCTGAGAATGATTGATGAGCAGTTGCTTCCAGAATTAATGGCAAAAGCGATTGCTAACATTACATTTCAGCAAGATGGTGCTCTGTGCATTTTTCTTTGAATTCCTGCAGATTTCTCAATGGAATTTTTCTGAATTGCTTGATTGGACATGGGCAGAAGAGTTACCAACTCCATTGCCTTGGCCGGCAAAAAGCCTGACTTCACCACACCTGAGATGCACTCTGGGGTTTTGTAAAAGTAGAGATCTGAAAATGCAAGTACATCAACAACGAACAGATCCAAGAAAGTGTTCAGTCAGTATTTGAACTGATCACCACATGATATGCTGTTGCGGATGGACAACCAGACATGGAGACATATACAGCTTTGCTTTGAACATGGTGGAACTCGCACAGATGTTTTAAATCCATAGAAGTTGCACCTATCCTAATAATTTCATAACTAGTGAAAGGGACTTCCCGCCCATCCTGTAGGATCATGACACCAAGAATAGTTTGTCGGAGATAAATTCAGGCAAGACCCTCCATGTCACTTCAAAAGTTTATATTTAGAATAGATCTCTTTAGTCAGAATAAGTGAGCAGTCTTTGAAAAAATCATACTTTTTAAGTTTAGATTGTGTAAATTCTTTTTTGAATATATTTTATATGAATATACTTTCTGTTTTACCAATTCCATATGACCACCAATTTCCATTCTAGATATCGCCAGTGAGAAATAGAGAGAGGAGTTTCACAAATTTAATGTTGCAGGAATTTTAACAGTAAGCAAATAGATATAACATAATTTAATAATGGTGTAAAATAGTTAAAATAAAGATACAAATCAAAGATGATTTCTAAATTTTTAATTTCATTAACACTTTAAAATCTGACCATGTTTACAGTATGTTAAAATTCACTAACATGTTTTTACAGCTGAAGGTAGTGACTGTAAATTTAAAAAAAAATAAAATAACCATTTATTCCTAGTCAATTGTTTCACAAAATTTTATGATTTGTCAGAGACATCCTTTTCTTTTGAAAACTGTCCACTCCTTTAAACAATCCTTATTCATCTATGCAAAGTTAGATCACTGAATTTTCTGTCTGAAGTGTAATGTTATTAGTGAACAGATTTTGATAGTAACAGCTGATAGATACTTCTGTCAAAAATTACTTGATATTTTTTGTTCTTTTTTTCAGTTCAGTGAATTATTTTATTACGTCTCAGTTTTAGTGGTATTATTTTCTTAAAGTCTATTTAATAAACAATAATAATTATAAAAATACCTTTACTTTTTAAGTATGTAGAGTATGATAATGTAATATATTATTAAAATTATAGAATGATATTTATGTTTGAAATGACTTGCATAATTTGTGTTATGATAAATTCTTGAGTTAATTTTTTTTCAGTGTTGTATAAAAAAGGGCCACCATTCTACCATGCATCTTATATAGTTTTAATTGAAGAAGTGAAGAATAAATATAACATTTTACAAGAAAGTCGAGAGCTCACATGGATTAAGATAATGGGTCTCAATAGGATTGCTGAAACAGCTGGAAAGGTATGAAATTTGGCTTTTTGTGTTAATTATTTTGTTTGTTTTTATTTAATATATTATTGAATAATGCCAATCTTTTTAATATTACTTATTTGAGTAATTTATTAACACTTTTCTAACTTATATATATTTTCACCATACATCCACTATTTGTTTT
>JAAAKQ030018504.1:0-17905 GCA_010016005.3 Zanna intricata
AGACAATGCCTCCCAAAATACAACGTTCACGTGACATTTTCTTCTCATCACAACTAACCCACAGTGGTCTACAATTGTTCTACAATTACGTTTATTGAATATCACTGATTAGAACAATTCCAGAAGAATTTGAAGTTATACCTTGATTTCCTAAAAAAAAACTTTAGAGCTGTTTATGTACATCGAATTAGGAGTTGCAACTGGATCATGTTCAAACATAATTATCATCTGCCTTAAACTCAGATCTTTTTGTATGTACCTAAGCGTGATATGTTTTACTTTTATGTAAATGACCTGTAAACAAGTGGCATAGAATTTTTTACTAGTTGAACTAATTTTTGCCCATCTTTATGTTAAATAATACTCTTATCAATTACGGTAATAAAAAAAAAAATTAAAATTTTTATATTTAAACAAAATAGAACGTTTGGAATAACATAAATACCTAATAAACATTTAAAATAAAGATAACTTTTTGTTCAGTCATTCGACGATCAACATTATTGTTGGTTGGATAAACCCAATTGGAGAGATACGTTTGAGAGAGCAATTTATGGTATGAAAGAGCTACATACAAACACACCCCCGTACGCACAAACACAACGTGTAGTATATACACGATGATATTGCATGGGAACGGAAGCACAGATTGTTAGGTTTGCTCAAACAAAATCCCCCTACCTCTTTACCGAGGTTCATTCAGTTCTCCGATATTCTTTAATAGTTATCTAGTGATGTGTAATTATTGGAGGCATAATATGATAGTTTCAACAAATCATAGAATGAATTAAAATAGTAGCAATATATCCAGTTTTATTATAGCTTATTGTTATTATTTTATTCTCTCTTATAGTTTTACTGTTCCTAAATAATAGAAATTCTTTTAAAATAAGTACAAATAAAATATTAGGTTGTGTGAATCAAATTGTTATACTGTAAACTCTACGTAAGTGACGGGAAATTCAACAAATTTGTTAAAGTTTTTTATTCTTTTAATAAAACTTAAAATCTATTATCAATCTGAAACTTAGTAAAAGGTTTTATAGTAATAGTAATAATAGTAGTTAAGGGTGGTCTTATTTTACTTCCCAATAAAATTTCTGTAAAGTTTTAAGAAATTTAATTTTATTATTTAAATAATTTTAAATTTTTTCTTACAAGAATTTACGTCCGTATGAAAAAAAATTGAAGATATCTCCTGTTAGGTGTCTAATTATCTGATTGTTTATAATTTGCATGTGTTTTAAACAATAGCAAATTTCAATAAATGATCATCTAATAAAAGAAATTTGACAGCAAAGTTATAATACTTCCCTCTTTTTCTGTTTAGCCTCCGGAACTACCGTAGGGTATTACTTCAGAGGATGAATGAGGATGATATGTTTGAATGTGAATGATGTGTTTCTACACTTCATTCACATTGATCTCTACACATTCATCTTGTACAATCTCAGGTCGACCACTCCTGAGAAGTGTAGTTAATTGAAACCCAACAACCAAAGAACACCAGTATCCACGATCTAGTATTCAAATCCGTATAAAAATAACTACCTTTACTAGGATTTAAATCTTGGAAACTCACGACTTGGTTATTTATTATTAATAAATAACCAAGATTTCTTTTTTTTTTGGGGGGGGGGGTGGTAATTTATGATAAAGTTTTATTGGAAAACTATCACTAAATGTGTAAATAGACTAAATATTCAAAAAATTTGTTATTTTTTTCTTCTCTCTCAATTCAAAAATCTCCTTCCCAGCAGTTTTTTTTTTGTCTTTTCTACGTTATTATGTTAAATGGAAGAAATTAAAAAAAAATTCCACTTAAAATTTTTGTACAACCAATAAAAAGTTATCTAAAGTGTCTTTTAGACATGGTTGGGGTTTAATTGCAATGAAATTTTTCCCGTGTTCGAATCCCTCTCAGGGTAGCATTTTTTTATACACTAAAATTTTAATTTCCATATCCCACGCACAAGCAACAATCTTATATGGTGATATCGTCAAGCATAAAAAAAATTGTAATGATACTATTACTAAAAGTTTAGTATTTAAATTTTTAATAGTATAAAAGTTTAAATAAACCCAAAAAGTTTTGAAAAGTTTATAAAAAAAAAAATCTATATTTTTAAACTTTGATTTGTTTCCCCACCCCAATGTTGCTCTCAAAGGTTTTATTTTTGTTGCTTATACTACTGCTAAGTCTAAGAAGACATTAAAAAAAAAATCGGTTTAAAAATATGCAATAAATAAAAAAGATAACTTTTTGATTTTTTGGGGAAGGAGAATTTTGGAGCAAATTAAAAAGAAATGGTAAGATAATCATCCTCGTATGTACGGAGCTTACTGTAAAGTGGGGTTATATTTGCAAAATTTTTACATATAAAACACCTAAAAAACCTCTCTAGATATATTGATCCAAAAGTTTTACAGATTTTTGCCCTATACGCACGAGCCTGTATAAAATTTCATCAAAATCAGTTTATCTGGTGAGAAGTTATGAAGCTCAAACTCGCTATTTCACGTAGAACGAACAATATGTTACACTTTTTTTTAGGTCCATGGGTCGTGAGACGGCAAGATATGCAAAACAAAATCCATACCTCGTTTTTCCACCGATTACTATGCTTTCCCTTCTTGTAGCATAGCTCTAGTGCTATTATGCCCGAAAAGTAAAAATGCTTTATTCATCATGATAGCTGAATATGAAAATGGAAATAGTAATAAAGATTAATCATTATTACTTCACTGATAGTGATATTTTTAAATAAAAATTTTATTAAATATTTATCACCAGGGTATGTACACTAATGTGCATACCGTAAATTAAGAAAACGATTAACCAGGAATATTGTCTTATAAACAATTATGTTCCCTTTTTCAGTTTTGCCTCCGGAACTACCGTTAGGTAATAACTTCAGAGGATGAATAGGGATATTAATAATTATATGCAATTTTTTTGCTATGATGGCCTCCATGGCGCGAGTGGTAGCGTCTCGGCTTTTCAACCGAAAGTCCCGGGTTCAAATCCCGGTCAGGCATGGCATTTTTCACACACACTGCAATTTATTCATGTCATCTTCTGAAGGTATTCCTAACGGAGGTTAAAATTTATATATATATAATATTTTATGTTTTTACATGACAGGCATCAATTATTTTAGAATAATTTTTTATTTCAATACCACTCAATGCCGTCCAGATATCAGTAATACTTGGAAGTCGATAGTTCTAAGATTCAGATCTTAATAAAGGCTTTTATACAGATTTGAATATTATATCGAATTTGAATACTTTTATAACGGTTTCAATATTAGATCGTGGATTCCGGTGTTCTTTATTGGTTCCTTTCAATTTTTTGATTTTTTTTCAAGTTTTGGTGAGTTTTTTAGTTTTTTGAAGTTAATGTTGAGTTCTATTTTCGTTGACTGTTTTTGTAATATTTTAATTTTTATTTCTGCTTCGGACTAGTCTTTAGCGAAAATAGTCTATAAGTGCTAGGCAGTTACATATTAATCAATATTTCAATCTCATTATTTTCATTTAGGTTTTTATTTTAGTCTTCGACTATTTTTTTTAGAGTGCAGCTAAATAAAAGTGGTGTTAATTCTTTCTGACTCCGGTTTTGTTTGGTAATTCTTCCGTAAATTTTACTTTAGAATACGTGTCTGTTAAGGTAATTTTGATTATATTTATTAAAAATTATCTTTTATTATTATTATTATAATTTTATTATAAGCATATCAGAAGAAATATACCAATTTTTGTTTAATTTTTAAAAGTACTTGTTCATTACTGAAGATTATTATTACTTAAAAAAAAAAAAATTATACAGACGCGGGACTGGCCAACAGAAGGGAAAACTTAAAACAATGAGTACCGATCATTGGTTAATAATTATATTTGATTTTATTGCTGATTCTAATGTATGTGATTATTAATTTAAAAGGACTTACTTAAGACATCTATTTATAATATAGTGTAATTATTAATTAAATAATTTGATAACAACAATTAAATTGGTTTACTTTATTAAATATTAAAAAACATTTACATCTGAATAATGAATTATATTTTACATTACATTATTATTCTATTTCTGTAATATTTACATTATTTGTATTATCAGATTCTTCTAAAAATGAAACAATTGGTTTATGATAACTAAAATATTAAATAAATAATCTTGAATGAAATCTATCCAAATACCTTGCAAATTTTCTATGTTATATTTTTGGTGAATTTAAACAATTATTTTAAAATTGATTTATATAAACAACTTAACAAACACTTCTATACGTATAGATATACACAACCATATCTACAAAGCAACGCGCTCCGGATAACTACAACAGTTTTCTATACTGTATTAATATATGTATATATATATATATATATGCGTACCAGTATACAGAAAGAGAGAAAAAGAGCAGGAGAAAGAAAGAGAAGTGGAATTAAGGTCGTTCTTTATTATATATTGATGTAAAGGTATATGCACATATGCGTAAGTATAAGAAAGAGAAGTATGTTAGAAATCGCCGATGGATAATCGATGGTTTTTCTCCCTCCCCCCCCCCTCTCATTCTGTATATATTATACATATATATGTGTAAATTCTCGCTCTATGGCTTTCTCTCGTATATATATATATATATGCTTAGCATCTCATGACGATTTTTGATTACGAGTCAGCTATTTTTTCCCCATGCAAAATCTATCACAAAAGTGTCCGGCACAACGCGCCAAAACATTTTTACTTCAGTTTTCACAAATCATCATTTTTTACATAAAGAAACATGATTGATAACTAAAACTGTTGTTAAAAATTGGCAAAATTGAGATCAGAGTGTTTATTAACAATAATAGGATGCTTTTAAAATTTTTACATGTGTTTCATGCGAAAATAACTTTTTACGAAGAGATGTGATCAGAAAAGCTATTATATTTTCATTGTAGTTTATTTATTAACAACAATGAATATATAATACCTTTTCTCAATTTTTTCCCCCTCGTCGGCCAATGGTTGGTGATATCAAAAAGCTTTACTCAAATAAGTTTTAGGCTTTATTCCAAAGAATAACAGGAACTTTAAACGAATTCGATATTTTACTTAATAAGAAAGTTATAGCGATATTTTTTTTCTACGAAAAAGCCTCTCCATTTCAACCCCCGTCTTCTGAATTTTCCCATTAACGAATTCAACCGAGATTTTGGGTAATTATATTTAATGTATCAACTTGAAAGCGATTGGCGAAAAAATTGCGACAGGTAACGTGGCCACAAAAAAGTGAAATATTTATATATAAACTTTTGAATTGACGGTGGTTCAGGGGTCTGAGGGATGTGAAACGCGAAGATAGGTTGAAATTTTCCGGAAGCCGAATCATGGTACTCGTTACAACTTGAAAGTTAATTCCATAAGTGGAATTATCTTTCTTGTGAAAGATACCTTTCTTATGAAATTTACCTAAAATGATTGTGTTATAAAACTGAACATCCGTTACTTTTATTACTTTACGAATTGACTTACTAAGGTTGAAACTCATCAATAAATATAAAACCCGCAAATATAACGGTATTTTTTTAGAAAATATTTTTGTTATTATTAGAAATATACAATTAAGAAATAAGTTAAAAATTGTAATTCTGTGTGGAGGATATTTTATGTAGTATGAAGATTTATTGGGCGAGGTATTACTCAACATAAGGATATTACGTCACTTTTTATCATATTCGTACGTCACTTTTTATCATATTCGTTTTCTTTTAATTAATAGTGGTTTCAACTGTATTTGATTCGTACAGTTTGTATAAAGATCTATTTGAAAAAATTTGTCTGACTATAATCTTACACAAAAATAAATTGCGCATTTTTTCCTCGACTGTAATCATTTATTCATATATGAAAAAAAAACATTTTTTTTAAGTAGTAGTTTACTACTACTACGGATATAGTAGTAGTTTTTTTATATTCATGTAGTAAACTGCAGACCATATAAAAAGTTTAAATAACTTCTTTTTAAAACTTATATGTTTACCTAAAGGAAGTTGGTTTGAGTAGTTCTCAGTTGTTATTATATTATTATTACTTTATTATGAATGGTAAATTAGGATACTGTGAGTAATGAGATGTGTTCCCTTTTCATTCAGAAAAAGGCAACGGATGGATACGCAGGGAGAGCGGCCTCGGACAATTGTTGCAGGTAGAGATGATTTGCACAGGTGTACGTTTATGATGATTTTGGCAACAGAAACGCGTGTTTACCGACAAACAAGCTACTGTTCCAATCGTCCGCACACAAGTTACACACCGATGAACAAGCGGCCCCTCTTTACTTTTCCGACATCCGGATTTTAACTATGACCACCCATTCAAGAATAGTCTTTTCTCACTAGATTATCCTTCCGGCAAAACTATTTACTTTTACATCTTTTGTGACAAGGAAAATAAGCTTTATAACTAATTTATATATTTATATAGTTAATATAATAGTAGAGACATCATTTTCTTTTTATGTTTATCGGTTTTTTATTTATTTTTAGTGGTAGAGTTATGAATTTTAAATCTTTTTCTGGCTAATTAATAATATACTTATACTTATTAAAAATGAATTTTGCTGAAATTTAAAAAAAAAATTTTGATAGTATATTGACAGTTTTTAGTTTTATTATCTTTTTAAACATTTTCTTTATAGTTATCTTTTAACAGATTATAGAACAAATTGTACTACTTATTTTCTATAGTAAACTTTAAAGATATTGATAATACTTTTGTTTATCTATTGGCTGCAATTTACTTGTTGTATTAGCAGGTAAATACAATAGTTTAACGTGATCCATTTCAGACATGTTATTGTGGGCTATACAATTATCGATAAATAAAACAATTTTTCGTTTCTGCTCCTTCGTTTTGATATTCAGTATTTTTAACCAATCTGCAAAGACATCCGATGTCATGTAGGGCTTTTTGTTAATCTGATGATTAACAGGTAAAGTTCTGATACTTTTGAAGCATCTGGGATTTTTAGATTTCCCAATTAAAAAAAAAGCGGCTGCTTTTCAGTTTCTGACACCCAAACGTACAGTGATCCCACCTTTGCTAACTTTTTCCACTATGAAAATCTTCATATGTAAAAGTTTTATAAAACATTAGCGGGTTTATTGGTCAATAAACCCGCTTCATCGCATTGAAGACGTTATCCGGGAAATAATCATGCAACAGAGCTGGAAGATCTTTAACCTATTGATTACATATGCTGTATCCATGGGATTGCTTTCGCTACAAATATTTTTGTAAACTATATCGTTCCTTCTCTTAAAAGCCCTCTAACCAGTCGTTACGGCACACAAAAATTAACAATATGGAGCCTGCTAGCAAATTCTCTGTCATAAACAGACAACAGTTTTAGTTTATCAGAGGCTGTCAATGAATTACACATTCGTTTCGACATTTTGAGCACTTTTGCTCAATGTAAAATTAAATGCGTTTGGAAGAAATTCAAATATGTTTGTAAAAAAACCTGTTTCAGACCAATATTCAAAATCACAAATTTATAATTGTGTTACTTATACAGGCTGTTAAGCTAAACGGTCCCAGTTATAGTAAAAATCTAAAAAAATCTCAAAAACGAAATCTCAGATAAAAGGGGTTAATTATTTCCAGTTATAAACATATTTCGATAAAGTGTCGGGACCTCATTGTGAATCTCAGTAGTAGAGGTTTTCACTTAACCAGGACCCGCTTAGCCAGGTTTCACTGTACTTTACTGAATTGTGCCTTTCTCAGAGCACTGTAAGATTAAATAGGTTATTTAATCTTATATTCGTTTTTAAAAACTTATCTTCGTCGATTTCCCTTAAATTAAATTAAAAAAGGGAACTGTTGTGGAAGTATAATTTTTTCAATCATTAGTATAGTGACCGCCGATGTTTCTGGAAAAAGTGTTCACGATATCGTTAGCAGTAAGTACTGGCTGAAGCTTCCACAAATAATTACGTCAAAAAACCAGTTTTGTACTTCATTTTGATTTTAACTGTGAAGTGATTAGATTAAATAAAATTAATTTTGTTCATTGGCTTTTTGCGTCTAATTTATTTATTGACATTTTTGGTTTAAATCAGGGGCTTTTTTTTTATTAAGAATAGGTTTTTAAAATTTAACATCGGTATATTCACTTGTTTTTATACAAATAAAAAATGTTCAACCTAGATTTGGATCTATCACTTTACATTACGTAGAAATGTATTTTTAACGTCTTCTGTTTCCTTCTGCAATCCAGATTCGATGTGTTGCCATTTTTTTATTACTTTTCCTATTTTTTATTGTATTATTTTCTAATAGACGGACGAAAAATCCTAGATTTTTTAAAATTTCTGGATGCTGAAGGAAATTGTTTGTTTTTAATATTTTTTTTCTACCCCATTTTAAGTTTAAATTGTAAAATTACATACGCACCGTGATAATATTGTCAAAACAAGTGATTAAATTTAAAAATTTGTTATTTTTACTGAGAGAAGAAATACAGTTTTCGAAGATTGATATCATATTGTAACCGACGATCGGAAGATTTTTTATGTATTTAAATTACAGATTAAATTTTTGTCTTAGATGAATTTAACGATTTAAAATATTTTCGCAAATTTCACGAAAATCTTTGTATGAATTTTAATTCATTATCAACTTTCCAAAAATTTAAAACTACAAAAAATATAGAACCAAAAGAGGTGAAAAGTCTTATCCAAAGTATAAGAATATGTGGAGAATCACATTTGAGATAACGATTAAATAATATTGATCTAAATCTACGAAGAAAATCCAGTGCAAGTCAAAATTGTACATTCATATGATTCCTAGATGCTTAAAGTAGAGGTGTTTAAACACCGCTGACAAACTGATTTTCTTAGGATTAACTGCCTGAATTTTAAATAATTTTTTGAATTAAGAGGTATTCTTTAACGTCTCTTTTATATTATTGTGGTTTTATAATTTGCTATTTCAAAAATATTTCCAATACACCAATTAAATAATAAATAAAAAAAAAAAAATATTATGAAATAATTATAATAATAGTAATTATTCATAATGTGTACTTGGAGTCTCTTCTAGTGAATAATAAGTAACTTGGTCAAATGATGAGGTATGACATGTGTATGTAATGATGTATGACGTGGTATATGACATATAGTCTTATAGAGATCCAGGCTCACCGTTCCTGAGATGTGTGGTTAATTGAACCCTAACCACCAAATTTCACCTGTATTCATTTTTTACTATTCAAATTTGTATAAAAGTAACTAAACTTTTACTAGGATTTGAACCCTTGACTTGGAAAAAGTGAGCTGTAAAATAAGTCATTTATGATGACGAGTTTACCACGAGTCTAGCCCGGTAGACTAATAATATAAATATAATAATAATTAAAAGCAAAGGTTTTTTTGTTAAAATGCAAAATATATTGAAATTAAGTGCACTTAAGTGGTACTTGATAGATTTTCATAAAATTCCGTGAAAGATACCGTAACTAGAACTAAACGAATCTTAATTTCATTTACGGTATAAAATTTGTTGTAAATTTTTTTTGTTGTTGGAGTTTTGCATTTATTGTGCAATATGTTTTGGTGGAAATTAGTCTTTTATATAACATAGAAATACGAGTTACATCTTGTAAATGCCTTAATGTAAATTAAGAAACCCAATCGAACACAATAGAACTAGAGAGAAATTAAAAGAAAATATTTAAAGCTATCATCAACCTTTTATTCGACGTAGAAATATTCAATTAAGGTGCTATGTTTTAGAATTTGAAAAAGTTCAAAATAACCTTAATTTTGAACCTTACGATATTTGTAAATGTTGTTTTATTTAAACCAGTAAAATGGCATAATAGAATGTGCACAAATTGTCATAAACTTTAAGGGAGATTAATTATTAATTTCATCACTATAAGCAACATGAGTTTTGTTCCACTATCTGATGTTATGAAACTTAAAATTCCTGACTAAACTTCTTGAGATGGTCACGGCAATAGCCTACACTGATGACACTGCTCTAATGGTAGCAGTGAGAACTAAAATCGAGGTTGAGATGGCAGCAAACGACGCAGTTACCATCGCTGTATGGATGAGGGAACAAGGGCTTTCCCAAGAGAAATCATGTTACATTGTGATGGCCGAAAGACGCCACATTGTACCCATGCGCATAAGGATCGGTCAGGAGGAGCTCCGCCGACACGACACAGTTACGTATTAGGGTGTCACACTAGGTCGTAGGAGAAGATTCACGAGCCACGTGAAGAATACAGGTGAAAAGACTGATGGGACGATCAGGAGCCTCATCAGGCTAATGGCAAATGTTGGAGGGCCGCAAGCCCTGTAACATTTGCTATTACATTACATTACATTAGGTAGCTATATGCCGACGTAGCAAATTTAATTTTTTCTATATGAAGCTCCAGTTTGGCGATGGACATGGAAAGGAACAAGAGGTCGTTGGAAAGTATACAAAAGAAAATGGCAATACGAGGTAGTATCAGCTTATATCTCGATGTCATTTGACGTGGCTATAGTGGTACTACGATGGGGATGGCTGGGATACCGCCGCTTTCAAATGGCAAGGTCAGCTACAAAAGTTTATGAAAGAAAGACTAAAGCAGAGTCCCACACTGATATGTTGTGTGAGTGGCAGGAGAAGTGGGAAGCGACAACAAAAGGCAGGTGGAGAGCACCACCTAATAGGTCAAGTGGAACCTGGGTTGGGAGGGGGTATAATGAGCCGAAGGTTTGACTCATCCAATTCCTGATTAGACCTGATTAGCCACGGGAACTTCAGAACTTACCTGTGTAAAAGGAGGAGAGCCGCAGACTCTTATTTTGTAAACTTTGGTGACCTGGTTACGGAACACAATGTGCTCCGTAACATTGTGTGTGTGAGGTGGGGGGTGTAGCGCCAGAAGTGTGCGAAATTGTAGACCTCGGAAATCCGGACAGCGTTATAAATACAAGCACAGCGAGCAAAACTTTAAGCACATCTTTATATGCTAATATAACGTTGTGCTAATTATGAAGACCATGGAAGAAGATGAGAGGAGGAGAGGCTCCTAGATCCAGTGAAAATCCTTTATTCAGGTGAAGATCAAGACCGAAGAGAGGTATTAAATTAAATGAAACTGAAGAATGACTCAATAAATCATTTTTTTTGTCCCCTCTGGGTCGGACCTCCAATTAAGTATGACTCAACCCAGAGGGGAGCAACTCTCTGTAGTGGGATGCAACAGAGCACAGGACACAGGATAGTTGAACAGGTATCTTTCTCTTTAGTGTTAATTCAAAATAGGGGCAACTGAGATCTCTTTTAGATCTGGGACTAATTTTTTTTTTATCTTCTTTTGTCCTATCATCTCCTTGCCACGGAGAGGAAGCGACGCGAAGTCCCCAGTCGATCATCGATACGGCACACCTCGGCATGCCGCATGCCGCACCTCCCGAGTGGGGCTGTCCACCCCTCCCCCCACAGGAACAGTCAATATCCATGTAATCTATCCTTCTCTTCTTTGTCCCTTATCATTCCGACAACTAAACCCTCAACGTTTTTCCAGGCATCTGCCGAGGACATCAAGTATCTACCCATAGAATCCGGAATAAGATGTCTCACCTCTGAAACTCTCCTCTGTGCATCCCATCTTGGGCACTCGAATAACATATCCATAGTGATATCTATCTCATCGCAGAAGGAGCAAACGGCTGATTCTCTCCGTCGAAAATCTGAATAAATACGAATTAAAACACTCATGACCCGAAAGCACCTGGGTCATATGGTACCAGTATCCCCATACTTACAATCAAGCTACTTCTTCAAATCCGGGATTAATCGTTTCGTCCACACCACCTCTTCTCGAGTCGTCTATTTTTCGCACACTCCTATTTTTAGGTATTTGTATTTATTATTGCACATTCTTGGTTTTTTTTAAAATATTATTTTATTTCGGAGAAAAATTATTAATTTTTTTTAACAATTATTTTTTTACTGTATTACAATACCCATGTTGATTGCATATAAACTAAGCTACCTAAAAATTTTACAAATGATACAGAATTTAGATAAAATAAAGGAAAATCAAATAACTATTCTGGATGCTATAATGATGATAACCATTCATCGGTTATAAAAAGTTTGTAAAAAAAAATTGCTAAATGCTGTACAAAAGTAAATTATTTTATGTTTTGATATTATTACATAACTTTTAAAAAATTGGATTTTTTTGTGACGATAAATGAAGGTGAAATTTAACACCTTAATTGTATGTTTTTGTTTCGTTTAAAAAACTTAGCATACATGCCCTCTACTAATTGGTTAGCTTATAATTAAATAATTTATTTTTATTTTGGTGCAGTGTGATTCTTGAATAATATGTTTTTATACATATATCCTAAGTTTTACAGGATGTTGGTCCATCTGTGGAAGCAGTTTACCGGAGGACACCCTTTGTCGACGGTCGGCTTCTTTTCGACCTTTCCAGATGTGTGGTCTCTGGCCTTTCTTTCAGACAGTTTTTAAAACTCACATTTATTGAAGTGCGCACGCATCTATACACATCCGTACACAAACTCATGCATTTACAAACGCACATATACATGTGTGCGCGCGCATTAGTTTCTGATAATCTGAATGGGTCTTCTCGTATCTTTATAATTCATTTTTCTCATATGTTTGCCATTTTATGATGATATATGAAACCCGCCTAATATTTTATCTTAGGCTGCAGTAATATTATGAAATGTTTATTACCCTTGTCTTGACATCTAACAAATAAATTAACATAGCTTATAAAATTTTGATACCTGATAAAACCATATTTTAAACATTACCTAATTTTTATGGTTGTTCTAAAGACAAATATAAATTGAGTAAAAAAAAATATTAAGCTAAAAGAAGTAGGATCAGCTTAGCTGATCCTGTTTTCTATAAAGATTAGATTAGGTTTATTACTTGGAGGATTCCTCAGTCAGAAATTTAAAAAAGAAAGTTAAAAAATCCTATAAAGTAATTTAAAATTTATTTGGTTTAGTTTTCTCGCTGAAATCTTTTGTTAACATTTGTTTACAGATTGTAAAACACAAAAAAGACCTCGCAAAATGGAGGAGAAACTATTGTTTTAAATTTAAAAAAAAAAATGTGAAATTATGTACAATCTTATTCGCATTAATTTATCAATTAAATTTTCCATTGAAAAAAAATTTTAATCAAACGGAGTGGAGTTAATTTTATTTTTTGTAATCGTGTTGTAAGTTCTTCCTGAATGAGTAAATGGCAAAATAAAATTCTTTTTTTCAAGAGAAGGCCGTTGATAAATATTTTAAATGAAAAAATATTATTATTAAATTACTTGTTTATAGAAATACAATCTTCATTTTGGTTAAATTAGAATATGTCATTATACAAATTACTATGTAAGTTATAGAATTACTTATAGACATATGTTTAATTACACACCAGATGGACAAAACTCTGTTCAAAAAATTACTTCTATAGAGTACACGAAAATAATAATGCATTAAAGTTATCTATTAATTCGCTGGTATCTCAATTATTCTTGGCATTCTTTAACCCTAATATTAATAATTAAATCCGAAAAGAAGTTAAATTATTCTAAATTTAACTTGTTGGAACTGTGTAGTAGTTCTAAAAGAAATTGATTTAGTTAACGATTTAAAGATATTACTACGTGAAACGTTACTTTTTAAAATACAGCGTACTTTCTATTTACGCTTTCTTCTTCTTTAGTTGCCATCTCTTTTAAGATTGGTATCATCACTGCTACTGTCTTTTGAATTTCGATGTTGCAGCTCTAAACAGTTTCACTAATCACAGTTGACCAATATCTTAAATTTTCAACCAAGGCATCTTCGTCTTCTTCCTTTGCTTCGTACTTTTCGTAGTATAATTGATTGTAAAAATATATATATTTGATTTTAAAATATAAATATTTATGTATATATCCTCTAATCATATGGCCCAGGTATTAATATTTTCTTAATTTGTTAACATTTATCATTACTTCCTTTTTCTTCATCCTTCTAACATTACATTGTTTGTTACTTTATCTACCAAAATCCAAATTTGATCCATTTCAAAATTCACCTTTTTTTTTGTTGACGATGAGTTGCGAAGGAATGCATTCGGCACTTCCCATGGGGTCATTATGGGGTTGTGTCGGACTCCGAATCAGGAACGCTAACCGCCCCCAGCTAGTCGTACCCAGCGAACTAAATAGCCATCCCAACCCCCGTAGGGGAAGAATAAATAGCCAGGCTGAGCTACTAAGCAGACTCAACAGCCTGCCCGCTACCGACTAAACTTCCCTCACCGCTCTTCTCCTCCCCGAAACTGGGCCCGCAATAAAGAATAACGCAGTCTCACAGGAATTTTCTGGGATCTTCTATTTTCTACTGGAGATGTTATCAACACTCATTTTCTCGACATACCTGAAACAAAGGAAAACAGAAAAAACCCACTCACCCATATAATCAACCGTTCACTCAGCATTCGAACCTGTGGTATGTGTATGTTCACGTCTCGAGGTCCAGAGTCCCCGTACATCATCATCATCGCCCACCTCCGGTAATGGCGAACGATGACTCAGTAGAAGGCTGTCCTTTCCCCAGATTGCTTCGTGTTTGTGTATACGATCCCTCGCCCCAGTCATAGTGGAGAAGGAGTCCTCGTGCTTCATTACTGCACCCCATCTCCATAGAAGACGGGATGCAGCTCCGCAGAGAGCTGTCCCCCCACATATCTTCTCTTCTCAGTTGTCCCAGTCATCCTCTTCAGAGTTCTTCAATCGCAGTACCGCCGTCACACATCCTCTAATTTTCTCCCATCCATTTAGTCCTTGCATCATAGTTGTCATAAATTCTTCTGGGGTGGTCTCCACTATCTTCCAGCGCAGTTTTTCATCAGTCCAACGATCAAAATCCATCTATATGCCCCTATTTTACCTTTATGGAGTGTTCGCACACGAACACTCTATGTTCTATGACTCTGGGTTCTTCCAATAATAGTTACATTCCACAGAGGCTGGCAACGCACGGGCCAACAGGTATGCTTTAAAATATTCATTACCGTTAAAGAATTAGGTAAACTCGTATATCAGTTCTTCGTGATGGCGATCCAGTCATCTGTGTAGGTCCATCTGCCCTCATTGACTGATTCCATTTCTTATCTTATTATACAATCCCTATCTTCTCCAGTTTGACCTAATTTCTTTTGTGTAATAACTCATCCACAATCTACCGATTTTTCCATTCGTGAGACTGTTAAAAATTATAGTCTCTTAAACATTTAGTATAAATAAGTTTAAGAGGTTCAAGTCACTTCGTACCAAAATAATGGCATTGTCTCTGTAAATTTATACCTAAAACAACCGGTTTTTAAATTTTATTAAAAATACAACAGAATTATTTAGATCGATCCGGTGGTTTTTGAAATTTTAAGTGAACATCGGTTTGGAAATGTATTCGAATAACATGATTTATGTAAAAAGATATTGTTTTATTGTTAAAATTGTTGTATAGTTAAATTTTGTGTCTCATTGTTTTTACTTTTTGGAATGGATTTCTTCTTTTTTTTTTTACGCAGTCGGTAATAAATGATAATGATATATTAGATAAATATTATATAATAAAACCTTGAATTTAATAGTGATCTCATCCAATAGACTAGTATTACATACATGTTTTTATCACATTTATAAAACAGTAATTATAGCTCTACTTCATGTAATTATTATTATACTCATAGCAACTGACATTTAAAATACGAGTATTTTACTGTTAGGTTATACATGTTATTTGTCTCTAAAGATACAAATATCTTGAATTTTTTTAATATTGTTTTTTTTTTTTCATTTTTAAAGAAATAGTAAATAATAGAAGTTTGTTTGTAAATATCCTGAATTAATATCAATAAATCTGAACGTCCGAATTCGAATCCCGAACAAGCAGATTTTATGAACAAAAAAATTTGTTATTCCATATTTCTTTGTCCGAGTTCAAGCTTATGTGGTGAATTAATTATCAACAAATCAAAAGATTAAAAAAAGAAACCGTCGTCATTTTTTAAAGATTTCGTAAAACAATTATATTTCACTTTTAGAGCATTATTATCGATTTATATTTCATCTTATATTACTGTATATAAGTATTGCTTTTATAGAATTATAGTAAATAGGTCAAACATTCTCGTATGAAAATTTACGACAAATTAGATTTTGGCTGTCAAACTTATTCAAATTTACATAAAATTTTAATTTATTACAATCAATTTTAGTGAATTATTATTAAAAAAAAAAAAATTCCCTGATGCGTGAGCCCAAATTTTCAAAAAGTCAGAAAAAATATTTTTCGAAATTTTGATGCTAATTTAATATTTTATTTTAATTCGTTTAATTAAAAATTAGAAATTCTTTCTTCAAGAGTAATTTATTAAATAATGTGATAAAAAAGTTTGATTATGTTTTTTATCCATTTCAATGTATTTGCTTATTAATATATGGCAGACATCACATAGAGCTCCGCGAACAAGGATAACAGAAACCATTTCTTTCCTCACTTGATCGTAAAAAATTATGTATTTATAGTTATGAATAGCTGCTCTATTTTCGAGTAATGACTTGTATCTCGTGACAGGTCATCTTAAAACCTGATTTTTTTTAATCATATAACATTTTTTATCTTCGTAGCACTAAATATTTTTTGATTATTGCACTCGTAAAATCTGAATAATATTTAATATTAACAATATTTATTTAGAATTAAATAAATTAACTAATTAAACTGACTAAATAAATTCATTTTATTGTATTATTTCAATTTAAAAATTTCTTTGAATATATATATTTATCCAGGCAGGAAAAGTTTTGCAATACTTTGCTCGCTTTGTAAATATTTCAATGAGTAAAAACTGAAAAAATGTAATATTCCAATTACTTTAAAGTTACTGCATTTAAATAATAATATATTTTTGTAAAAATTTACTGGATTTTACAGGAAATGAATCGTAATATTTTTATAAATATCAGTAGGAAGTTGTTTCACCAAAATTTTTATAATTTTTGTCACATTTTAAGATCTTATAATTACATTTAAACGAACAGTAAATTTACAATTATTATTTTCCTTAGTCTTCGAGATTTTTTGTCAAAAATAAAAGGTTGTTTGGTTTGCGTAGTATACCAAATCAAACAATTATGATAGTATTTGTACGATGCCAAAATCAAACGGTTTTAAGATGACCTGTCACCAGATACAAGTCATTAATCGAAAATAGATCAGCTATTCATAACTATAAATACATAATTTTTTACGATGAAGGAGGAAAGAAATGGTTTCTGTTATCCTTGTTCGCGGAGCTCTATGTGATGTCTGCCATATATTAATAAGCAAATCCATTGAAATGGATAAAAAACATCTTCAAACTTTTTTATCACATTATTTAATAAATTACTCTTGAAGAAAGAATTTCTAATGATTGACTTTTATACTTTGATTGTTTGTAGCATTAAGCCGTAATTTGAAGTATTCTCTTTCTGCCGAGAAATATTGCTGTAAAACTGTAATAATCGGTTAGAGAAGCTAACGGTATTTTTGTATTATAATAATACTCGTATTAAATTATTAATACAAGTATTTTTAATACTTGTATTAAAATATTATATTTTAAACCTGTGCTGACCAAATTATTTTTAGTTTCTATTGTAAGTATTTTGTTATAATCACTAGTATTTTGTATTTTTTTTTTTTGTCTTCAGTCATTTGACTGTTTTGATGCAGCTCCCCCAAGATTCCCTATCTAATGCCAGTCGTTTCATTTCGGTATACCTCCTACATCCTACATCCCTAACAATTTGTTTTA
>JAAAKQ030018515.1:6003-17904 GCA_010016005.3 Zanna intricata
AACGAAACTTGCAGAAAATTTAATTGTTAACAAAATGGTGTAAGTAATAAGACAAAACAAAGAAAAGTTAGATAAGAAAAACATAAAACGTCCTTTAAATGTTGCATTTATTTACTTTATTGTTACAAAAGATGTTCAAAAATGACTACCTTGGGCATTGATGCACTTTTTTGCTTGAGTGATCATATTAAGAGTTATCCGGCGCAAAACATTGTAGTCAATTGCATTGATTTCTCATTGAATGTTCACTTTCGGTTCATCAACGTTGTGGGGATTAGATGCGTAAACTCTTTCCTTTTAAGTAGCAATGGAAAAAATTGCAAATAGACAACTCTGGGAATGTGGAGGCCACCATCCTCTGCTGACAGCTCATTCATTAGTGAAACTGCATGAATGCAATTCAGTGAAATGTATAAAGTGTGATACATTGCTTTGTCTTGTTGGAAGAAGCTGTATTCTTTTTCATTATTAGTTAACTGCACAAATAATTCTTTGAAAAGTGTGAGGTAAACTTAGAAGCATAATAGAAAACCTTAAACAAGAAGAAACTTTGGCACTAGAAAAAGTTTATGAAAAGACTAGCTGTATGGAGTATCACTTTATGTGGACCAGAAATATGGACATTTAGGAGACAGCAGAAGAAAAGGCATTTCATATGAAGTTACGGAGACAAATAGAAGGCGTGAAGTGAACAGCTGATAATGATATATTGATTTTGTCTCCTTCAAAGTACCTTAGGCATGTGACACACTTTTGTAAGTGTTCCTTCCAATCTTGAAAATATTTTTGAAAACGATTTTTTAATGTAGCCTTAAAATAACATAGTGTATCATAATTTTTTTTTAACCTCTGAAATCACCATTTGGCAAACCTTCAGAGGATGAGATAAATGATTTGTAGCATATGTGAAAATGCTATGCATAACCGGGATTCAAACCCGCAACCTCCGGATGAAAAGCCAAGACACTACCACTCACCCCATGGAGGCCGGTTTTATTTTTTTTTATCAGGAGAACAAGTAAAAGTTGCAGGGTACATGTCTGGAGAATATGAAGTTTGCAGCAACAGTATGGTTACTTTTGGATAAATAACCACAAATTAATATTAAAGAGTGAGCTGAGGTGTCATCATGGTACCGAATTCCAAGATTCATAAGTCCAACACTGCCTCATATAAACATCATAAAACCGCTACATAGCAATGATTTGTTTACTGTACAACCTTGTGGTAAGAATTATTTAAATATAGTGACTGTACACCCATGTTCTGCCACCTGTTATGAAACTTTGAGAAATTCTGAGTCAATGTTAATAACTGTTCTGCAATGTTTTTGTGATTTTGCTTTTGTCAAAAATTCAACTGTTTTATAACAAATTTCACTGCTACTCATTTCATAAAATGTTAGTCAAAATTGTTTTACCAAGCCACGAGAACCATCTTTTTCAGGAACTTCTCTATAAGTGATTCAACAATTATTTGATCACCATATATTTTGTTTTGTCAATATTTTCATTAATTGAAGTGTTGGGATGTTGAACCCTTTTTCATCTTTACAGCCTTCTTGAACTATTCATGCCATTTATAAACCGTTCTTGTGAGACATACATCCTCACCAAAAGCCTTCATTTAACATTTAACATTTTTGCTACAGTTTATTCTACTTTTAATGAAAAATTTAAAGTAAATCCTCTGTCATATCTTTCTAATAAAATAAATCACCACTAATAATGAAAAATACATCCCACTAGGGTGCCAGATTTGAATTACATGCCTAATATGGCTGAAAATATTAACATATATTATGCACAATTTTGCATGCCAAGTCAAAAAAGAATAAGTGTGCAGAATTTTAACAAAATTTTTATCATTCCTCTTTCATACATACAAATACATATAATATATGCATGCAAATATTCAAACAACGGCTATGTTATCTCCATGACATAGTCAATGTCAAGCTAACTAAGAATTCAAATTTTAAAGTATTACCAATATTTCACAAAACAGAGGAAATTTTTTCAAGATTTTTCAGAAGCTGCACAGCTAAGTCTTTAGAGGATTACATTACTTCGATTTTTCATTGCAAACAGGACTGAACTTATAAGAAGTATAAAACAAATTAAGAAATAAATTACTTGTAAGAAACTTCAAGTGACACACTTTATAGTCAGTCTTTTCTTATTTAGTACAGTCAAGAACAACATCCATTATCAAACCAAAAACCATTTTTTTCTTTTTTTTTTATGCCAAAGATGGTAGAAAATCTTAGCACCTTAAAGTTAATCGCAAATAAAAACAAATTTAAACAAAATACATTGTAATAGAATAAAGGCCATTTATTATTACACTTTGTATATGAATTATAAAAAATTGTCTTTACAGAATGAATCAAATTACTTATAAATAAATATATCTAATACTAGCCATAATACTAAAATTATCAAATACTAACCTAAAACTTTCATCATCTAAATCATGATGAATTTCAGGTTCATCTTCTCCACCATTCAACACTGCATCATTGTCTATCAATTCTTCGTCCTCATCTTCTAATTCATCATCATCAAACTGATATTTTATCTTTGCAGCTAAAAAAAAAAAAAATTCATTGATAAAAGAAGGCACTTAACACATAAACAGATACAAGTTAACAGCTTTTATATAAATATAGATATACATTTTTCTTTTTTAATGGAAAAAATATATATAAAAAACAAAACTGCAAACTCTTTAAAAAACAAAAGGTAAAAATGAAAAAATGAAAAAATGCAAACTCTTAATGCCAACAAAATTTTAGCTTACATACAAAACACCCTTACTCAATTAAAGGATTAAATAGAAAAAAAAATTAGAACTTTTGATCAGGAAATTATACGATAAGCCTAGTCAAAGAATATTGATGCAATGAATGGTATTAACTATTCATAAGCTATTTATTAACTATACCTATTTATTAAACTACCCGCATCAATAAAATGAACCACAAAGAAGTTAGGCAGTGGTGAGATTGTGCCCAACAAAGATGTGTTAGAACCCATCTCTGATACCATGCATAACAGGAAACTAGGATTCTTTGGACGTACCTGAGGATGCAAAATTCAAGACTTCTAAAGCAGCTAATATAGTATAATCTCGACAAAAAGAAAACACCAAGACAGGATGCAGATAGATCAGAGAAATGAAAGAGTTAAAGTTTAAAGGAAATTGGCCTTAACCACCAACGTGTTTAAGACAGACCAGATAAGATAAAATTAGAGAAGAAAATCCAAAATTACTCGCTTCATACTCACCAGAAAAAATTCATAGCACCTGAATTAGTAGTCTTGATTCATAGTTTTGAACATTTTCAAGACTAGAAAGGGTACAAAGATCAGAAGACATGAAAAAGTACTGGGTAGACCACAAGGCCCAAAAAATCCCATCAAAAAGTCTTGGAAATTGGACTGACTAAAGTGATCCTATTTGGTCATAAAAGACCTACCTAACTGCTATCAAATTGTCATAAGCTTAGAAGAAGAAAAAATTTAATTTGTATAACACCAGAAGAAAGCGATAATAACACAAGAAATACTCCTCTTTTGGTTACAATAAGAATATTTACTGACTGAATATTTACTAAGAAGAATAAATTAATGTAACAAGTCCAATTTTCATAATAGCAATATTATTGAATTACAGACTATTTGTAATAACTGCCTTCTTTAAACATATAAATTACAAATTAAAAACTTTTATTCTATTAAAAACATCTGGCTACTCATTTCAAGTCGTAATTATTCAAAGATCATTTCTGCTTAACTTTCACACACTTCATTCAGTTGAAATCTATAACTAAGATTTTTTTTTTATTTTTAGTGTTATTTTTACAGCAATGGGTATGCTTGAATCAATATTACTTTCAACTTTTAACTCACAAAATAATTTTATTTTCATTTATTTAGATTTTGTAAAATTTTCACAATCTTATATAAAATCTATGTAAAATGTAAAACTATGAACAATTTTTAAACTATTGAACATTTTTGAAGCAAAAATAATGAACAATTTTTGAAGACAAGTTTCCAATGACAGGAACTGAATTAACAGTCTGAATCTGACAAAACATGGAAAACTGTATTACTTTATAAGCAGATGGGTTTGTACATAAGATACAGTTAAACTATTTGTCATGAACATAAAGAGCATACTACATTTCTATACATCTGGCTATAATTTGAAATTATAATTGGTTTTTCTTTTTCTGCTTAGCCTCCATAACCACCATAAGGTACTACCTTCTTCAGAAGATGAATGAGGATGATATGTATGAAAGCAGATGAAATGTAGAGTACAGTCTCAAGTCAACCATTCCTGAGATGTGATTAATTGAAACCCGACCACTAAAGAACACCAGTATCCATGATCTAGTATTCAATTCCATATAAAATCTATACAGATAATCCTGCCTTTACTAGGCTTTGAACATTAGAACTTTCGACTTCAAAATTAGTTGATTTGTGATGAGTTAACATTTATAATTAGTTTGGTAAATTTTAAGTATTTTAGTTTAATAACTAAATTTCTTTCCATCAGTTTTATTTTTAAATGTACAAAAAAAATATCAAATTATTTTATAATTATTAAAAGAAGCTAGACTTAGTACAATAAGAAATTAAATATTCCAAGTAATGTTGAGAAACACATAAAACCCTTTATTTGCCTTAATAAAAGGTAGTATAAAAGTAATAAAAGGACAAAAATGTTACACAATCATCACGTACAACCTCAACTTGTAACCAGCATAATTATGTAGATTAAAAATAATTCATAATGTAACTTGAATAAAGACGCTAATAACTTTAAGTAATTTTGTTAACTTAGGAATAACAATTAACAAATGCTGTTAATCAGCACAGTGTTGTTTTATAACAAAAAATTCTACTTGTATAATCTTTGCATTACATTCTATCATTTCCAAAAGTATAATTGACATTTGAAGTTAAATGTAATGGAAGAGGAAAAATGCCAGCAATTGGTAATTACCATGGTGACATTCCAAAGCTATTACTGCCTGCAGAACTGAATACAAACAAATAGAATGCCCTTTCATTTCCCATAAAGCAAGCAAAATCTAGCTAAAGTAAGCCTCTAGGTTCAGAGACTTATTCCCTTTCACTTATGTTTTCTCCACTCCAAGTCCATGTTACAATATTAAAATGCATCAGCTGGCAATTCTGTATACTTCCCTTCCTATATATAAATTCTTTTTTAAATTATATTAAGTATAATAATATATCTGCTATAGTACAGATTTCACCTATTATCAATTATTACTATTGATTTGTTGTGTAAATACAGAGCTATAAATAGGCCTAATTTTAGTAGACATCACAGATTCATTAATGTTACTAGTAAACTGCTGAGGGAAAGTCGAAACTAAAGAAACTAGATAAAGTAAAACTAGAAACTAAGTTAAAAATAATCAACCAGATTTTAGATAACTAACATATATTCTATATTTAGATGAGAAACCTAGTTTCTCATCTAAACTAAAGACTGAACTGACTGTCATCCAAAGTGGTCGGAAAAGCCCCAGACTGCACAACCAAGATGGTAAACCCTACTGCATGTACATGACTGTTGTAGTTAAAGTTTCATGTGCTGAGTAGTATATTTTGTGTTATATTTCTTTTTCTCTCTTTTTTTTTCTTTTTCAAATCAATGCAATTAGTTAGAATGAAGTTGGTTGGTATTTAATAGATAATCTATTTTTTTTTTTTTTTAGTTAAAGATGTAATGTTTTGCACACCCAGTAAAATAATCGCATAAGTTAGATTTTCATGTAATTAAGTCTTTATTCCAAATACAAAAATATGTACTCCTTTCCTGAAAAATACTGTTGTAATTCACATCTTATAAAAAAAAACCTGCAAAATATTATTAAAAAAGAGTAAAGGTATATTTTGCAGTTCTAACACTGCACATTATTTTTTCCCCATAACAGTCATTTTAGACTTATATAACACTATTTTGCTGGGTGTGCAGTTTCCTTTAAGTGTGAAACTTCAACCAGTGACAAACATGTTCCCAAGCCAATCTAATGGGGATAAGTCTTAAGAAAAGAAGTTTCAAAAATATGGCCCAAAAAACAAAAGAATAGCCATGTTTAATTTTATGCAGTATTTAAAAGCAACATTTTGTTTCCAAAATGCACATAGATAATAAATCTATAATACAAAATGAGTCAAAATCAAGACATATACTTTATATCAACATCTTCAATAGTGAAAATATAAAATGACTCAAATTATACATTTTATATCAACATGTTGAACAGTGAACGTTATTTATCCAAAAATCTGTTCACAAATTTTGTAATTTAACATAATCTGTCCTTTCTGTGCACAAACCATGCAAATCTGCATCATGGGGTTTCATTTGGCATTATGATCACAGATGCTTTAACGAAGTCTATCAGTAATGTATTACAAATTGTTCTAAAATAGAACACATTAGTGGTATCTAAAAAAGCCAGGATACATACCAGCTGATCTACGAGCTGTTTGCCGCTGAGGTATAACAGAACTGACTTCAGGCACATCTGAGTCACTATCACCACTCTTATCTTCATCAGATGATGAGGATCCATCCCAACTATTCCAATTCTTTTTCTTCTTTGGACTCTTTTTTGGACTTTTAGGAGCTCTTTTCACAACAGGTTTATCACCTAAAAATTGAACAATTTAATAATAATTAGTTAATTACCATTAATTAATTTTAATTTAATAATCATTAGTTAATTTATTACCACTTTACTAAATTGCATTTACTAACTTGTAAATGAATGGTAATAAATTACAAATTCAAAAGACTAATACTTTCAAACCAGTTTTAGAAATGACTATTCACTCAACAGGCTAATTATCTGTGAGACAAATCGGTAAAAAAAAATTTCATGAAAAGCTAAGAATGACAATTTATTTAATATAAGTGAATTGTCTATTGCATTAGGCTTTCATAGCCAATTAAAAAACTGCACTGATATCATATTTTTAATACAATTTCTTTTCTGCTACATATTTAGCATTACAGTGGTAATACTAAACATGCTATTAACTAGTAGTATAACAATTTCTTTTTAAAAGTTAAATAACAAAGGATATATAAAGAGTGTTCCATTAGAAAAGGATATTATTTTCATGAGATAAATCTAGAGATGATAATAAGAAAAAAAGCAAAATAAACATAGGAGAGTATTTCAATTTTTTTGGACACTAATTTGGTAAAAATTCAATTTGTTTATTTGATATAATTTTTTTAATGGTCCCATTACTATATCTCTTAAAAAATCTTGAGAAAAGTTGAATAAAACTTAAAAATTACTTAACTCAATTTATGTAAGCCAAAATAGATTTTTTTTTAATGTAAAATAACTTTATTAAAATCCACTTTATTGACTAATTAATTTTTTTTTCAGAATTAAATTCTCTGTAAATTTGTTCTTAAAGATTTATTGGCAGTTTTAAACAAACCAAACTTATGCCAAACCTAGAAAAAATACTTTGTGTGCGCGCATGCGCAGAAGAATTCAAAATAGTTTTATGAATTAATGCCATAAATAAACTTATTTTTAATACTTATTTATAATACCTTTTTCAGCTTTCTCCTTCTTCTTTGCTTTAAGCTTCTTTTCAATAAGTTGTGGAGAGTTGCCAATCCGTTCTTCTAATGGTTTCATTCCTTCTTCAGCCATCATATCAAATTCGTCTTTTTCATCTCCTTCACCAATTTTTTTTTTTGTCTGAAACATTTTATACATTTTTCTTTTACATTGAAAGCATACAATTATGTTAACTTTAATAAAACAAATTTAAAGCAGATGAAACAATAGTACACTAGTTAATATGATTACCATTATTAATGTATTTTACATTTGAAAAAGACTATGATTTTGAAGAAAATATTGTATAAAATATTGTAAATATTGTAAAATATTGTTAGCCCAGTTTTTGATTCTTATTTGATTGCCTCTAAAACCTTTTTGTATTATTTTAATCTTTTTTTTTTTGTTTTATTTTATTTGATTGGTAATCTAAACAATTACAATTTAAGAGAATTCTAAAATAATATGTGTAAACTTCATTTTGATAATTAACATTCAAGATTTAGAAAATCTCAATGATATTAATTATGCAGTAATATTAATTTTATAATGACGTTTCTAAATTTAAATAAAAATAAACAAATTATACATAATATTAATGCATTATGTTTTTAGAAATAACATGTAAATAATTAAATTGAAAATTATCAACAATACTGAGAACCACCATATAAAAAAAATTCCGGAATATAATTAGCAAGTTGGCTTTAATTTTATGAGCAGATTAATAATCTGCGATGCAACTAATTTTAAATAAGTAGTTCGATTATAGAGGAAGGAATCTATGTAATTTTTTTTTCAGACTTTTGACTGGTCTGATGCAATTTTGCATTCCTTAATTCAGTGTTGATTTCTTAGTATCAAAAAGTTATCTACATACAGTGTCACACACAACTTGAAAATTGTTTCATGACTCATTCATGGACAAGAAAATTTACTTAATTATAAAAATATTAACTTTTTTTTTTATTTAAAACTGTCCTTTAATTTTATAAGGATTAGGAGGCGTCAGCTTTGCCTGATAGGTATCTCAGCAGGTACCCATTCAAAATCCACAAGCAATCTGTATGTGAAAATTGTAATTTGAGTATAAACTGTGAACCTGAATAAGTAGAATCAGCTGTGCAGAAAAGGCTAGTTTTGAAATTAAAATTAAAAAATAAGGACAGTTGGAAACATCTTTTTTTAATTTATTTCATATTAAAAAAAATGTCAATATTTTATATCAATTTTAAATATATAAATATAAATATTAAATAAATACATATATATTATATACACATGCATATGAGGTTATCAAAAGATAAGTATTCAAGCATTATTAAAAAATCAACTGACAAACTCTTATTGTACACGTCGAAGTAAAAATCTTATTCTACTTTTCCACATAGCTCCTATCATTGTTTAGGCATTTTATCAAAGTAGACCACAAAAGTGACATCCTTTCATTATAGAATGATGCTGCCTGAATGAAGCATCATAATTAAAAATGTTTGTAGAAATTGAAGATATTTTGAAGATATTCAAACAGATAATATGATTAGAATATGTAAAAAAGCCATGTATTAATACCTAATTTGACCTGTGTCAGCATGCATGGAAAGTTTAAAGAAAAAAATGTGATAAGTCATTTGGAACAAGTATTCACACTGGTACAGGGGATGATTGAACTGTTCCCAGCTAAAGACTGCGAGGGCAGGTTTCACAATTTCTGACCAATTTCTCAAACACAATTTCATGTAGAAACAAACATAAAATTTCTGGAATTTCATTGAAAGTGATCTTATGGTAAATTATATATTCTCATTGATCTTGCCATCAATTGCATGCATTAAATTGTCAGCAATTAAAAATAGTTGCCCACTAATCCAAGCACGTTACCACATCCATCATTAAACAAGTCCACTTACATCTATAAACCAAGGAATCGCTTATTGCATTCCCTCCATTAATGATCCAAATCCAATGGTGAATTTCAACCAATTTAACATTTCTTTCATACAAGAAATTAGATTACACACATATTTTCAAAGCCATGGGTATCCCGATATACTTTGTTTAAGAAATACAAAATTGACAACTAAATAAGAAAGGCATCTAATTTATTAGGCAACTCAGCAGGCATGAGTAGAATCATGATCGTAGCACAACAATATTTAAAAATATAACTTACTTCTGGATACACTTTGGGCCTAGATTTGTCTAGAATTCGACAGAAGACATATTGAAAAAATAATGTGATTTCAATTTTTCTGTGAAACTTTTCAGATACATACATGCGTGGACTTATCTTATTACCATACACAGAGATATCTTTTTTATCTGTTCCTGGTAACCATGAAAACTACAAAACCAATCATAACAAAATTTTAACTGTAGCTTTCTTATTACCCCAGAGTGTTTACCACAATTCTCAAGAACCTTACTGCTGTACAAATGATAAATAAATAAAGGGTATAAATAAATAACCTAGAACTTCTTTTGCTAAATCTAATGTAGTATATATTGATAAACATTGTCGTCTATATCAATAATATTGTCTATATTGATTGCCATTTGTTGACTGTTGTCTGTCACATTGGCTTCTACAAAGTAACTTTATAATTCATTAAATTTAATGTCATTGTCTACAAAAGATCAATTTGTATTATTATAGTAATAAACATGAAAGCAAATAAGTTTGAAAATAAAATTAAATGGAGTGATGACTATTTACAGATTTAAAATGTTGAGCAATACTGATCTTTGATATCAATATTGACTTCTTCAGAAAGTTATTATGTGTAATAATAAATTTAATGTTATCATCTACCAAGGTAGTGAGCCATGAGAACTCAACCTCATGGGAGCAAAGAAGGACGACTCCGTGGATTTTAATATACTGAACCAAGAAGTTCCATCATGGTAAGTTTTTAATAAAGATTAAAAACATAAGGTATGTGTACAGCATACCCATATGTATGATTACTTAGATTTGACTTTCAATTATTATTTTCATAAAACCTAGGTCATGAAGTCACACATAGGAAGTTCTATGACTGTTAGAATTACGGTCTAGACAACATGAATGTACACCAGAGCATCCTCAATGACTTTAAGAGCAATATATATGTTCAGCCCAAAATTGAATTCAACTTTTGAAAAATACTTTCAAATCAGCTTACTTTTGATTGTCACCCAGAAATTGGTTATCTGAATTTGAAAGATAGTCAAATAGGTAACACATGATTAAAATATGTAACCGTTATAATGCTAAAAAATGGAATATTAAACTCCTAAGGCTGAGCAGTGCGGCAAGTATAGTTCTTGAACAACTTCAACATCAGTAATTAGATAAACTTGGCATATTAACTTTTGATTTTTGCCTGCAACTTCAGTTTTTCTTGTACTCTATAATTGCATTATAAGATAGGTTTTTTTTTTAATTTGTTTAGAGGGCAAGATCAGCATTTGTATTCATAATACTTCAAAATTTTGAAACAAAGAACAATCTAAATAAAATTAAAATAATAAATCTTTTAAAAGAATTTAAAAAATTCAAATGCTTCAAAAATCAATTTATGGAAATTAATATAAGTTTAACTTATCTACCAGGTATGTAAATATGAAACCGGAATTTCTCTATAGAGAAAATGCACATTTATTATATGAAAATGATAAAAAATATTGTCTATCACTAGCTACACATTTTTTCCATTTCTCTGACAACTTATGGATCCACGCCAAAAAAAACTGTTGCTGTTTTAAAGCAAACCAGTTATCCAATAATTTTTATACATTTACATATTGAATACATTGATTTACATATTTCATACATTTACATAGTGAAGCCCTGGACAGCAAGTGCGTGTCCCATCTATGCAAATAAATAGTAGTCTGATGGAGCTAAGTCTGGTGAGTAAACCGCATGCAAAAGTATTTCCCAACTGAATGCCTCAATCATTTTCTTGACTGGTTTTTCTATATGTGAGGGTGTATTATCATGAAGCAAAATCACTTTACCATGAAGCAAGCAGTTTGTTGCCAAATGACCAGAATATCAAATCCTGGTCATGTAAAGATTGATTCAAATCTACCATTTGTTGTTGATAGCGTTCAGTATTAACAGTTTTGCCAAGTTTTAGCAGCTCATAATAGATCACACCCTTCTCACCACCAAACCCTTTCTTCTGTTTAGCTTCCGGAACTACCATAAGGTATTACTTCAAAGGATGAATGAGGATGATGTGTATGAATGTGAATGAAGTGTAGTCTTGTAC
>JAAAKQ030018526.1:0-17904 GCA_010016005.3 Zanna intricata
TGGGTTCGAATCCCGGTAAGGCATGGCATTTTTCATACACGCTACAAATCATTCATCTCATCCTCTGAAGATATAACGTAACGGTGGTTCCGGAGGTTAAAAAAAAAAAGAAGCAAACATACAGACGTGCTAATTTATTTGTATTGTTTGTTCCACGAACGATGAACCAAATAAATTTAAGGGGTTGTAACTTAAGAACGTTACATGATGGGTTGTTTCGGAATACATATTGAGATTCAGCATATAAAATAGTATATAGAAACCTACTCCCTTTTCATTTTCAGATTTTATGCCGACCAGTGATACGATATTATTTCACAGTTGCATTTTTAGATAACTGACGTTCATATTTTCTAATTTTACGAAATTTATCTGTTATATTAGTACGTTTGCTCTGTTATATTTGTTGTAATTTTATATTGTAAAGAATTGTAAATAACTTCTTTTGTAGTTGCTTCGAAATTATTCTTTTAGAGGATCTTTAGAAGCTAATTATGCGGCTCGTTCTTCAGTTTATTTACTACTGGTACTGAAGAGGAGCTGCGTAATTACTTCGTTAATGTCCTGACGTAGAACGATTTTCGTGTAATTTGTTAGCAAATCTTTAAAAAATTTTAATAATTTCGAACTTTTATCGTGTTTCTTCATTCTATTCGACAGACTTTAATTAAGTCTTCCTCGAAGTTAGTATTTTTTTTCCCGTAAATCTGTTATTAAGTTTGTTACACGAGTTCGTTTGCAATTGGTAATTTCTTAAAAATAAAAGCCTGCCGGGAAATTTTTAAGTTTTACTTAAAAATTCTGGAAGTGTATATAAAAAGTTGTGTAAAAAAGGGAGTCTATTTTAGATTAATTTTATATTCCCACGACGTTAGCGTTATTACGTTGTAATTCTTAACGTTTTACTTCCGAATGTCTTAACGTGATAGTTACAAGGTCCTGGATAAACGAATAAATCGTTTACGGGTTATAAATATTTTAATATTTTGTGTGTTGAGTTACATTTAATATAGCGTTGCTATTATTGTAGTGTAAACATATATTTTTTTAACGTAATTATTTTCGGTTTGATTTTTGTATGATACCCTGTCCGCAAAGGTCACATTATAACAGTTTTCTTTTGTTTATTTACGTAACAGAAGTTATATAATGATTCGATGAAATGTTGTTCTGAATCTGAAATGTATTTGAAGTCGTTCGGTAATCAGTGGATTCATGATAATAAATTTCTTATCGCCAGAAGACGGATACGGCCTCTGACAACACGATTAGGTTTTAGATATTACATTTTTTTAAATAGTGATTTTGCGCTAGCTCGTGAATGATATCGCTGAAACTCGGCAGGTTATTGCTTTTGGTAAGTCATCGGAGGAGAAATCTGACGTTAGTATTCTTGCATCCGCATTAGATTAATGTAAGTTATTATAGTCGCTCGGTTTTGAAATTTTTCTTCTACAGAAGTAATAGACTCTTGAACGTTTATTTTATTTTTTATTCCGTGCCTGTTGTATCATCCGTTAATTCCTTGAAAAGAACCTATCTATATTTTGGATGAATCTTACTAATTTTTCTGGGATTTTAATTCGATATCAACTCGGTGGTTACTTCAGGACTCATCCTGCATTGTGCCCATTTTTTTTGTTTCACTTTAGATTTCGAGGAGTAGATTTTCAGGTTTTCGATGAGTGTTTTATATTTTTTTCCAAAGGAATGTTTTCTGATATGTCGCATAGAAACTCCGTTTCGTATTCGCTGCTGGCAAGATAAACGTACGACGGCCCGTACGTAAAACTTCAGAAAAGTAACGTTCTTTTGTTCGTCCTATTGGGTCGATAATCTGTTTTTCTCTTTACCGTGTGTTTTCTTTTTGTAAAAAACAGCTATGTTCTCAGAAATTTAAAAAATTTACTTCTTTCATAGGTTAATTTTACAAAATCTATCTTGAATTTTTTTTTTTTGATAAATTTTCTTGTAAAAAACAGTGGTTATTTTAAATCTGAAATTATTTGTAATTTTGTCAATATGTTTTACCGTGTTAGTTCGAGCTTATTTCCTGATTTAATACGTTATATGGTTTGTGACTTCTGTAAAACTTGCAAAAAAACCCCGAAACATTAAGTTGCGGGGGTTATTGTGTGTGTAAAAGGTAATCGGTGTTAAAACTATTAAATTACGTAATATTTTGGGTTATAAAACATGAAATCGCGTCAAGATACATAGATAACGTGTAATTTCGTGTTTTTAACGTTCAGAACAGTTCCTCACGTCGACCTACAACGTCCAGGTTTCATTCACAAGGTTATATGTCGGTAATGATTTTTAAACGTACAGAGGAAATTATTCCATTAAAATGTTCCTTTCTTTAAAAAAAAAATTCTAATAGCGTCCAAATGTAATCACTTCATATTAGATGTTTAACCTCTTCACCGATCTCTTTTTTTATTGTAAAAGCGGTTGGTTTTAAACATTTAAGGTAGCTTCAGGTAGCGGTATTTAGAAATGCCACTACTCGCCGATCAGTGTAGGATATTTCTGAATGGAAAGTAACATAATTCTGTTACAGAAATTATTCTTTGTAGTGAAAGGGAGGGTTGTAGTCAAAATATTTGTTTCAACTTTAAAATAATATGACCGTTAATAAAATTGTGCCGTTATTACTGGTATTTTGTAAATTAATAATTAACGAGTAAGTTTTTTATAGAAGTATGTAAGTTTTAGCAGATGTTTTTTGGACATAGTTTGGTCCATTCTAGTCGCATGGTATATTTGCCGGTACGTTTGATATTAATTATTCGCTACATAATAGTGGAAAAAAATTTAGTTTTTTTCCTATTTCCTTCTCTGACAAAGTCTTTTATTACTGAATAGTCTTTTATTACTGAAATCAGTTAACGAAAAAACTGAAGAAAAGGAGGACCCGTTGTTGACTATTTGATTTTGAAACTCGCTGTAAAGAGGCGGTGCGCGGTATCTCTCAAGGAAATGCTAATTCGAGGCCTTATCTTGTAAACGAATCTACATGCTGTTGCGTTTTAAAATGAATAAGCTGGCATTAATTTTGATTTCTATTTACGAAATTATGTAGCGTGTAGTATTATTGTTACGTTGTGAGGTTGTATTTGCTGTGCGATTAAATATTTTACGGATTAATTAGTGTATCCTACTGTGTATAACAAAATGTTATTGCCCTGTGAGAAGTAGTTTACAATAGAAAGTATATATCCGTTTTATTACATAATACATATTTTTTTGTCTCCGCAGCAGTTATTGTAATATTTTTAAAGGTTTTTGTTTTCAAATACCGTTTCATCCTTGTTCTAATAATGATTTCGAAGTCGAGAGTTCTAATGTTCAAGTCCTAGTAAAAGCAGTTACTTTTATATGGATTTGAATACTAGATGGCGGTACCGGTGTTACTTTGATGGTTGGATTTCAATTAACTGCACATCTCGGGAACGGTCGACCTTAAGACCGTACAAGAATACACTTCATTTTCATATCATCCTCTGAAATATAGCGGGCGGCGTGTAGCTGTGCACGTTGCGTGCGAGAGAGATAGGCCGATAGGACGGATGGAACAGTTAGATAGTCATTCCTTTAAGAAAACATCTCGTATACTTCAATGTATTGTCAGAGTTGTCATGATAGTTAATAGCGCGGTAAGTCAACCGACAGCCTATGTACACAGCAATACGCCGCCCGCTATAATTCCTTACGGTGGTTCCGGAGGCTAAACAAAAGAAAAAAGGAAAGAAAGAACTCCTCGGGAAATTGTTTTTGGGAGGCGTGCTCGTGTGCCTCCTTTGTTTAAAAAAAACTGTATTTAGAATCAAACGGCTCAACAATTTTATTACTTTTATTTCTGTAGCTAATGATTTTCATTAATTTTTTGTCTAGTTTTATCAAATACACTTTTTTTTTAATGGGATAAGTTCCGTAAACGGTTCTATTAGACAGTCGGTAAATATGTATGTTTAAACGCATTTTCATTACCGTTTTTATAGTACTATTTAAAAATGTTGATGGTCATAATGATATTATTCTGAACTTTTAATTTTAACATACTTTGTTTAAAAATATAAAACAGTTTTATATTGATTACAGTAGTCTTTGATAGTTATATCAAACAGCTAGATTTGCATGTAAATCAAGCTTCTTCAAAGATTGCTGCTAGGAGGCACCCTAGGAGCAAGTGTGTTATTTACAGTTAAATTTTTCAATAGTTTTAGGATTAAACCTTAAGAAATCTTTGTATTTTGGTGATGTAATTCCCGGAGGTTTTACACACACACACACACACACACACACACACTCTCACTCATTCACACTCAGCGGAGACACATCATCATCAACATATAAAAATCCGAAAACTAGTGACACCTGAACAGCACTTAACAAATTTTGTGTAACTGGTAGCTATTGGAAGAAGCTTAATTATAGTGAAATGCAGCTTTTGTTATAATTTTCATCTTTTAAGTTTTTACATGAATCCTAAATTTAAATCTTATCACTGATTCTTAAAAATGTTCTGTTTTATTGTTATATTTTTACGTGTTGTAATTTTTTTCATTATTATAAATTATCTTTGGGTAAAAATGTAGATTTTTATCTAACGTCATGAACGAACGACGAAATCAGTCTTAATGGTTTACTTTTTAAATTCTGTTATTGATTTACGTTTGATATTTTGTTTTGTGATTAATTCGAAAGAAGCGTATTAAATTTGTTTTTTCCCCTTTTGTAGTAGACATTTAAAATTTTAGTTACAACCGAATACGGTAGTTTTATTGGAGCAGTAGACTAGTTTTATTAAAACGTTTGCTTTTAGCCGTGCCGTTTACTTTGTTTCATCCCTTACCCTTCCAGTAGTTCTTTACATCGTTAACCGTCGGAGGGAGGAAGGGATCCACTAATATGACGCATAGCAATATACACTCCCTCGATCACAACACATGTATGCGCGTTTGTAAAAGCACACACTCGTGCGCACGCTAGTGGGGAAGTGACAGATAATTTGATTTATTTTCTGAAGCGACTGTATGTCCATATGAGCTTTTCTGCTAGTAGAATAAATCGGTAGTAAAATAACGTTGGGGGAACGTTTTTCATCCTTTATTCGGCGTTGCCTTATGTGCTGTTCTTTTGTTCAAACAATTACGGTTTCATTTTCCTTTTCGTGTACTGCGAATCGCGATATAACGTATTCGTTTATAATTTTTATTTTCTGCTTATATAATGTTATAAATTTAAAAATATTTGTTAACTTTACAATCGAATGGAAGTAGCTTACAAGAGAAAATTTCTTATGGCTGTGAACATTCTCCCGTCTTTTTTTTTGCTCTTACGTCTAGATCGATATATTTGCGTGAAGCGAACAGAAATACGGTCGATCTCTTTCTCGTAATCATCGTACCGGATATCCACGTAAATGGATAGGGCACAAATCTGTAATTTGTTTCTCGTTTCTCATTACTTTTGTAATTCTTTCGTTCTCATTTATCCGGTTGTTATTTACATCGCTTCAACTTACGTACCCTAAGTTCATTTTATTATTTTTAGTAGATGCCTGAACATTCTTAGTTTCTATTTTTACCTTTCTTTAATTAATATCCCTCCATTATATCTGTTGTTTTCCGTCTTGCTTATTACATATATAAATATGTATTTATTTTCCTCGCCGTCTACTTCCTTTTATTTCACCGTTCGACTCGCAATTTATAGTCTAGCCGACCTATTTTTCGGATGATGCTGTCTACGAACGTAATTTTTGCTCTCCAAATTTACTTCTTATAATTCTTGTTTCTTATTTTACATCCGTCGTAACTTATTTTAGATTTACGTTTACGTAGCCTGTAAGTGTACGGTATCCTTTCCGTTTTTGTGAAACTAACTACAAAGGTACGATTAATGCTAGTATAAAATTTCTTGTTAATAACTGCTTAGACCTCTTCCGGTAATAATAATCGTTTTGACTAGAATCGCGTACTGGTACTGTATCTATGATAGTAAATTATATTTTTAAAGTTCGGAAAAATTTAATTATTTAATTTTGTAATTAATATAAATTTTTTTTAAATTTGTTAAAAATTTCTCTGGTATTGTTTTATGAATGAAGTATACATAAGATTTAAAGGGTGTGCACAATATAAACGACCTTGTGTTAAATTGAGTAAATATTTCTACCGATCGATCTTATGTCGGTATTATATGATTTGTTGGTCACGGAATTTTTACGGGGCACCTTAAAACGGTTAAAATTGATTTTAATGAAGATTTTTGGAATTATTTTTCCAGAATATGAAAATTTTAAATTCGTCGAGTAAGAAATCTGTCGGATTTACGGTCTCACCTTATTAAGCTTCTTTTTTTTTTTGTCGTCATTATTCATTCGATTGATGAAATAAACTTCACGTTTTCTCTAGGAAAAGAGAAAATAAAAATATAGATTATAAACTTCAATAGTATAAAATCCGACCGAGATAATTGCGGATATTAATTGCAATAAAATATAAACGGTTCATTAAGACGGATAGGAGAGTAATATTTTCAGCCGATGCGGTACAAATGAACCGGGTTATCGTTTTATATTATCCATTCTTTGCTGTTTAAACTGTGCAAGTTATACGAGTCTGAGACGTTACGATTTTTTTTCTTCCAATTTACTAAACGTTACAGGTTTGTTGTAAAAACCCCTGTCTCCAACGCATGAAATTCAATGATTTTGTTCAATCATTGAGCCGGAGTTCAGTCTGATTTGAACTCCGGCACGTATAATGTTTATCCATTCCTTCCTGTTTCGGTGAATATTTTCTGACTTTACGGTACTGGCAAAGGGAGATTCGCGTGTACAGTTTAGATATTAAACATTTAAAATAAATTTTTGCAGCGTTGTACTGAAAAAAAAAATAAAACCGGTTACAATCCTGATAGATCAGAACAATAGTCTGACCGATAACGGCGCGGCTCGTAGTCTTATCCTATAGATCGGATGACCGAATTAGTTTACGGTTGCTTACCGTCGTACTCTTGTACGATTTTCGCAGCTAGAAGTTTCCTCTAGGAAGCTTTCATCGCGTTATTTTAGTACGCTTAGTCAAATTTTAACTTGCTCGGTCGATCGCTAGTTTAATTCGGAACCCAAATATTTCACACTGCCTAGTTAATTTAAAGTTTTTGATCGATTGAAGTATATAACTGTATTTTTTTTTACCTGTTTCTAAACCTGTTTTTCATGTAAACCCCTACATAGCCCTACCTGGGGCTGCTTTTAAAGAAAATGGAATTTAAAAATGAACGATCAACATCACTCTTTTCAACATATAAGGGTTTTCAGTCCCCATAGGATTTTTTTTATCGCATATATTTTTATTACACAAGTACAGGATTTCATCCGTGTGTTGTTTACTTTTCCATTTGTTCCTCTCCTGTGTTTTTGTAATGTAATTTACACTCTGTTTATAATATCATTCGTTTGCTTATCTTGTCGTATTTATTACCGCCGTTTTGAGATTAATATTTCCCTACCTATAACTGAATCCATCTTTACCATTCTAGCAAAGATATCTTCTTGTAGAATTTTAGTGTGTAGATTTTTTGTCTTTAATTTTCGCCAGGCGATCGTTTTATATTTTTGCGATTTCTTTAGATATTTGCCAGATCATCGAGTCGTGGAAAGTTTCATAACTGGTCGAATCAGTACTGTTACGATGTGCCGGTTGAATATTTTTTATTCTTTTTTACCGATAGTCTAAAAGAATCCAACTCCAGTTATATTTTGTCTTTGTCTCTTCCGTTACGCGTATGCGTTTAAAATGATTATTTTTTGTCCGAGTGTCGACTTCCGTTAATTTTATTTAGATTTTCAATAATTAGTTTTCATTTTCTCTGGAATTCTGTTTCAGTTGCACGATGAAGTTTTATAGTACATTTAATATTCACGATTAATGCCTTTTCATCTTGAAATTTGATTCCGATATTTGGCTATTCGGTCCGGTTATTTATGGATTTCAAGAAGCAATCGCTCATTTATGTTGTTTTAAAAATCTATTAGAATATATAACTTATATGTCCGATATTTTGGAGTCGTTTCGCTTTTGGAATCGATAAATTGAAACCGTCAATTATTTAAGATACTTCAGTCGTTAATTATTACTTAGCCTTTCGATTTCCCTGTGAAAAAGTAGGTCAACGTGATTAGATTAATCGGTTATTTTAATTAGGTTTTTTCCAATACTCTTTTCGATACGATTTAACGTCGTGTATTTCAGTTTCCGTTATCGGAAATGTTTTAATTATCTTATACATTATGTAATACCAAAACGAGTGCTTCGTAATCTAGGGATTTCCAAATTGAAAGCGGTCGATCGATTCAATATATTGTCACAAAATCGTAAATACTCTAATGGTTTTTTTTTAACTTACGACATTAAAGAAGAATAATCATTCAAAATTTTAAGTCGACTAACGATTCAAATTTTATCAAAATGCACGCCCCTAATTTTGGAGTACAACTAATGAGTTTAGATACAAAACGATGGCGTAATTCAGTTTAGATAATATAAAATTAAATTAAAGTTACGGAATGATAAACGAGTTTCTTCCATTAAATAATTAAAAAAATTTTATTTCCGATTATGCGAATGAAATTAGCGTTAAAATGGAAAAATTTAGTTATTATTTGAGACAAAAGAAGTATTAATTTTTATGTCAAAAGTTTCACGATTGCTTGTAGTTTAAAAAAATAATGAGCTACACTGAGCGTGGCTCATTATTGAAATAAAGGAAGACAAGATTACGCCCAAAAATAGTTTATTTAAAATCAGAATCTAAGCGTTCGGCACAGCCCGTCTTCCGTTTTGTAAAAGTTTAGCGTTGTACAAATTGTAGAGGCTGACTTACATCTATGAGTTTTAAAAAAATCTATCTTGTCTTAATTCTCTTCTGAGTTTTTATGGAGCATCATAATAACTCGAAAACAAAGCGTTCTCAGATTTTCGGCTTGTTTATTATCTTCTTTCATTTCACAAGCAGAAGAGTATACTTCGGTAGTTTTTTCTTTTTCTGGTTAGTCTCCGGAACTGCGGTAAGGTATTACTTCAGAGGATGATGTGTATGAATGTGAATGAAGTGTAGTCTTGTACAATCTCAGGTCGCCAAAGAACACCGATATCCACGATCCAGTATTCAATTCCGTATAAAAATAACTACCTTTACTAGGATTTGAACCTTAGAACTCTCGACTTTGAAATCAGCTGATTTGCGATGTCACGTTAACCGCTAGACTAGCCCTGTGGGGTTTGATAGTTTATTATTTTTTTATTACTGAACTGTAAAAGAACTCTATAAAAAAATGGAGATACGTTTAACAAACTGTACAGGTAAATTATAACATATGCTATTCAGCTGTACTCAGGAATCGTCAAAATCTTTCACACTCGGACAACTCGCATCATATAAAGATTTTATCGGAAAAGTATTTTCAATTATTAACGTTAATTCCATCTGTGTTTTAATAAAACATTAATCTATAATAAACTTGTGTTTATGTAAATTAAACCGAGGCAAATTAAACATTTATTTTAGCTCCGGCGCGTCCTTAGACTCCTGTTTTAAATTACATGGTTTCTTTTCTAAATCCCAGCTTACACGGGATTTCCGATAATTTCTTGCTGTATTTCCAGTGCGAAAGTTCCAACCGTAGATAATGAAAACGTCATCGGTCAAATATTCACACCGGTCGTATCAGAATGTATTTTAAATCCCGTTTCTAACACTCCTTTTTCATTTTTTGGTGGTGCTATTACCCGTTTTCAACAAATAAATAAATTTTTTTATTATTTTTCTTGTAGGTTTAAAAAAAATTACGTGGGAAATATCATAATAAAGTTTAAAAAATATTTTTTAGTAAAAAATCTTAGTGTTACTTGTAAAACGTAACATGTTAAGCGCAAAGGACTTTATAAAATGAAAAACTGTTATTGAGCTATAACAAAACACGTAGAGTAAAAGAAAAAATGTTGACAGATAAATAACTTAAAGATTTTTTATTGTTTTATTTTTGTATAGAATTTTATTAAGTCGATATATCTTTTAAAAAAGAGATTTGTATAAAACAATGTTTATCTTGAGCCCAAACTCTGAGTGATAGTTTGGTTCTTTGTTAAAAATAAATTCATCGGAAGGGATAGAATAAATTAATCTTTTGAATACAAAAAAAAAATCATTGTTCACTTTATAAAAGGAAAAATATTAGTTTGCTTTCTGCTTGAAAATATACCTTGGTTTAGAAGATATGTTAAAAATAAACATAATATATACGAGTATATATAGAGTAATTCAAAATGATAGACTTGATTTCGTAACTCTTTATTCCAAATTACGAACTCATGACAAATGTGAAGTAAATAGCATCTGATAATATTCCCGATAAGTTTTTTTTTACCTCGGAACCACCGTTAGGTATTTACCTCAGAGATGAGATGAATGATTTTTAGCGTGTGTAAAAATGCCATACCTGACCGGGATTCGAACCCGGAACCTCCGGATGAAAGGCCGAGTCCCGATAGGTGTACTGATACAATTCATAACTGTTCAATGCTGCCTTTCCGGCTGCACGACACACATCGAAGCAGTAGCTGAACTCGTCGCGCACGCGAGGAAGCATGTCTTGTGTTACTGAGTTCATCGCAGCTGTGCTACGGTATGCAGGTCGGCCAGATTTATCGGTAGAAGGGACTACATAAACTGCATCTTTCATAAACTCCCGCAAGAAAAACTCACATGGCGTGAGGTGAGGTGATCCTGAAGATCAAAACTGAAGATCCAGGTCTTCGTTTCTGATGCGTCCTGTCTGTCGTCTAGGTAGAACTGTGTCATTCGGATAGCGTCGAAATGTAGGTACCGACGGGGGGGATCTCCGTCCTTTTGAAAAATGAAGTCTTGTGAAGCTTCACTTTTCGGAGGGAAAAGCTAGTTTTCCAGTAAGTACGTTAGCCAGTAATCGTGTGTTTTGAAAAAAAAAAAGGCGGACCGTAAACCTTTGTTTGCAATAGAGCACAAAACACGTTTATCTTGGGGGAGTCTGTTTCGTGTTGCAGTATTTCGTGAGGATTTTTGTTCATATATGAATATCGTGTCTATTCTCTTTTCCACTGAGATGGAATGTCGCGTCGTGTCTAAAAAGTTAACGGTTTTCAAACATTTGATTGCAAAATTCAACACACTGTGGTTGTTCAGTTCCGTGAAGAGCCTGTAAAAGTTGTAGGTGGTACAGCTTGAACTGTAAACGACGCAGCTCAAAACATGCCAAACTATCGGATGAGATATTCAAAGTATATATAAGAGGGTTCTAGGCGTCAGGTAGGTTAGGTTTAGGATTAGGTCAAAAAAAAAAAAAATGTATATATGAGGGTATCAGGCGTCAGTAGGCTTAGGATAGTTTTAATAGAGGGTCAACAGGAGGAAGTATGATTAGGTTTAGGGTAATAGAGGGTGTTACGGTGTAATAAAAAAAAAAAACAAAAAAAAAACGGGTAAACAAACAGGACGAAGCGTGGCGACGGCTGTGGCATGGGAGACAGCTTGATTGCATAGGATGCCTTTGTCTAGGACACACGCAAGAAAGTACTGGGTCGGGGTACTTCTGATGAAGCATTCGGGCTCTCTCTTATGTTTGAGAGTTCGTGAGTGGGTGGGGGAGGGGCACTCGTGCATTTTATATGCGCATGCTGCCCCTTCAGACTAGGTGTAGGTCGGGAAGGGCAGTCTCTTGGAGTAGAAACGTGTCGGCTTCTCACAAGCGGGGAATCGGCTCTTACGATCCCTAGAGGACCCCGAAGGGGGGCTCCGCTGCAGGAGCCCAAGCGGGATAGGCAGTAGGTTGGGTAAACTGCTGCCACGATCTCCAGGGCTGGCTGATGTTATGCCGAGAGGCGATTCCGGCCGTCCCTGGGATGAAGGGTGAGGTATTTTAGTGGGTGAGAGCCCCACACTGTCATCTGTGCGAGCAGATGTCGGCTGGTAGAGCTTTTTCCTCCTCCTACGCAAAACAAAAAAAAAAGAAAAAGTTCTTTGCTTGCTCTACGTATTGATCTTCTTGGACTACAATACATTCTGAGATTTGCCGTACTCAAGAAAGCAGACAACCTTGTATCGCACTGTAGCCATCTTATTCGCAACCGACACGTAATGGCGGCGCAAGCACCCTAGTAGTCGTTTATGCGACTACATGCACTCTAGCGATGTTATTCGAAACTTTCGGACCTACTCTTTTGACTACTACTTAGGTCGGTCAGATATAATGTATTGTTCAGGATATATAAAGTTACTCAATGTAGTCCGTCGTTTAGAATGGTCCTGTATAATGTAACGAGAGTAAATCTATTCCTGTTTGTTTAATAAGGTACAAGTTGAAACGGTGATTATTTTGCTTGTTTCAGACAACCCTAAATTCAAGTTACGCTGTTATTGATTTTGTAAAATGTTTTTGAAAAATTATCTTAAAAACCGTACACAAATAAGGAAGAAGTTATGGTAATCTAGATCCCGGTCGAGATTACGGTTTCGTCGATAAACTGTCATTTATTCGCTTACATTAGACTGTACTTGCGCTTTATGCCTTTACCAGTTAGTTTGATGTTTATTTAAACTAGCATTACAATAACGGTAAATAAATATACGGTGGTCTTGTTCTTTTTCCTCAGTCGGTTTCTTTTAAACTTAAATTTCTTTTCATTACTAAAATTGTCTTTAAAAATATATATATATATATATATATGTTTTTTTTGCGTAAATTTTGGCACATAGCTTTGCTCCAGTTAGATGTAAAGTAATATGTAACAGGTAATTAATGAAGCTACTATTAACTACTCGTACAGCAGGATTATCGTTTGCTCGTAAGAATATTTTCTACATCGTTCGCATCGGCACAGATTACCGCATACACCCTTGTACCAAGCATAACTGTATTAAACGCGCCCCCAGGTTTTGATAATCGGCTAAGTAAATGAAATATTGTTACTTTTATACATTTTATTAATAAAATCACTATAGAAGATTGAAGTATGATAAACAGTATTTTTGTTTTTATAATATCCGTTAGTCAGTCTATACTATAAATATTTTATTAAAAGCGTAGGTATCACAGTAGTTATATACCTTTATTTCTATCGTCAGTGCTAGAGTTTGCGCCATCCGTTGGACTTCATCTATCTTTGTAAACACTTAACTGCCAATAATCGTCCTGTCCTCCACCGACAGCGTTCGAAATTCAACATTTCTTGAACGATTTTTTAATTAAATCATTCGGTATTACTGGACCCAGCCGTAATAATCCACTAGCAAATCTATTAAAGACGGTTCCTTAATTTTACTAGATGATGTAATCATGCATGTTGTTTTAGCCATCCGGTTTGTGCAGTGTTTACGGAGTTTGGTTTTAAATGGTCGCTTTACATCATCGAACCTACAACCTCTAAAACTGTACGTTACAGGTACGGAACATCTACGCTTTCGATTATTGTTGTCGATGGTAAGCTTTCGATTATTGTTGTCGATGGTATTTCGAAAGTTACTTGTGTGCAGTCCATATTCCCGTTTCGATCTACGGAATAATTGTTCCTTTTTCTTTAATCTATGACACTTCTTTGAAACATTCTTTATGCGCTTCTGATAGCCGCTGTGCTGTTGTCGTCCTTCTGAAAATAGAAAAACTGTATTTGAAAGTAAATCGACGTACGTGGTTTATAACTTTAAATTCATCCCTACCGATGTTTAACTCGTCGGTGATTTCCAGGGCTTTTATCCGGCACATTTATAAAGAATTCGCGAATCCAAACCGACATACATTCCATATATGCACTGCATATTTTTCTTCTATTTTCGATAATTCTCGTTTTTCTGCCGAAACGTTATTTTGATTTTATCGTGTACGAGAAATTCATTATTTTTCTTTCGCCATTCGCGTATGCAGGAGTCTGGCTGTAGCAAATTCTGTCTGTAGCAAGACTTCCGTGCTCGTTTGTTTAAGCGATAACAAGAACTCAGTCTCTTTTTTACATTCGTTCTGTAGTTCTACGTATATGAAATCTTTACTCACTGAACGGTCGTTATAGCAATAAAAATTAACCGTAAAACGATTACAGAACGGTCCATAAATGTTTTCGTATGAAGTAAGAAAAGCCTAAGTGTGAAAAAAATTTAAAAAACCGGAAAAGACAGTTTCCGGTAAATCTGGCGCCGCGTTGTTGCTAATACTCTAATTTCTAATACCGGTAATTATTCCTAGTGAAGTATATTTCACCGGGCGTACGTTCGTAGTCATAACGATGCGGTTTAAGTTAGAATTCTGTACGGATCGATTAATATTTGTAAGTTTTAATGATTACATCAGCGATATGAAACCAAAGATCCGTGTACGACTTCCGGCTATTTTTATAACCGTCATTCCGGTACGATATTTGATTACTTTTTTATTGACTTCATCTGCGTCGTAATTCACTTAATGAAAACTTCCGTAGAATTTCTTTTTAAAGATTTAAAAATAATCATTTCTGAATAAACTAATTATTAACTGAAAACTAAACTAAATTTAGTTTAAAAACGCTTAAGTCGGTTTAGGACAATTAAAGAAGATTAGTTATTCGTATCGGTGTATATTTTTAGATTTATTTGCGCGTTTTCTACTGACTTAAAGTCGAGTTTTCTTGAAAAGTAAAAAAAAAAACTTTTTTTCTGTAGTTTATTAAAATAATGTATGTTCCACAGCGTTTCATACGTAAAGCTATCTTCAAAATTTTGGTCAGATTTAACTATCAAGTTTTTTTTTCTATTTCTACGGTTTATAATCGTTAAGTTTATTTTTGTTAATGCAAATTCCTTATATATTACGCAAAATTAATAATTTTGTATACGACCGCTATCATGAAACGCTGTAAAGGTATTCAAAAACTACATCATTAATTATTTAAAAACTACTTCGGTTTCGATGAAATTTAATATATTTACTGCTATACGCTACAAGCTTTCTACGTGTAATTTTATTACTTGCTGGAATCTTGTTTTATAAAATCATGGAATAAAATGATTTTTTTCATTCGTAATTTGAGAAATGTTTGCGAGAGGAATTTCAGAATATTGATCCGTAATCGCATTCGCATCAAATTTACTAAAAAGAAAAAAAAATTAATCGAGATCTATATAAAAGAATAAATTTTACATAAGCGGTTACTAAGATAGATTTTCCTATTTACTGTGGTATAAAAAAGATTTATCGATTACTTTAAACAGTTCATCATTTTTTAAAAGTAGTTTTGAAGAAATTTCTATTCTTCATTATCGCAAAACAATTTACGGTGTTAGAGTAGTCTGATAATCGATGTATTTTTTCAATCGTCAACGTAACTTTTAAAGAATCTATTACGAAAATCCATCATTACATTATTAATTCTCATCCGGTTTTAATCAGTTTTTTTTTTTCAGCTGCCTCTTTCTAAATCCGTCATTTTAATATGACGGATCAGATTTTACATGTGTAGAGGAAAATAAAGAGTTTATCGCCTCAAACGGTTTCAATCCATAAAAGCTGTTTTATTAAATATTTGATCTATTTAATGTTTCTTAAATATCAATATCGATGCGAAGTCTGTTATACGTATCCGCAGTTTCCATTTTATATCCACTTTTACCGAGAAATTACCATTATAAGTCTGTTTTTAAATACTACCTAAAGTATACGCGATCTACCGCTTAAACCTGTTTCATCGCGTCTTCGATCATCATTATAACGTTTCTTATAATCTTAGATAACGCTTAAAAACATTATTTTAAAAATATATTCCTTAAATCATTGAATTAATTTGAATGTAGATCGAATAAAGATCCAAAAGTAAATTCACCAGTCTGATCCGTTTTCGGATTATTTCTCTTAATACGGTAATAATGACGTGTATTTTTAATGTTCCGGCTTTCCGTTTCAAGGCCGATAAAAATATATTCCTTAAATCATTGAATTAATTTGAATGTAGATCGAATAAAGATCCAAAAGTAAATTCACCAGTCTGATCCGTTTTCGGATTATTTCTCTTAATACGGTAATAATGACGTGTATTTTTAATGTTCCGGCTTTCCGTTTCAAGGCCGATCTCTACTTAACTGTTACATCAGGGGTATCGTGCGAACATCGGACAGGAAACCGAGACTAAGGTCCCGGCATTCTGAGCGTAGAAGATCGAGCGGTATCGGATCTGCAACTGATAAACTGATAATGAGGAAGAGAGAAGAAGGATCAAGTAAGAGGAAAAGACCGGTTTATTAAGAGGTCGGACTAGATCGGAGGTAATTCGTGTTTCTCAGAAATTACGTCGTAATTATACAGGTTATCTATTTGACACCTTAAGCCGTCCAACTGCGCGTAGCGTCTGGATTATTCCTATAATGCTTATTTTTTGTTTCATTACTTTATATAAAAATCGCGCTAAAAGTAACCGAATTTTAGACCGTAATAAATAAACATAGAACGGTAGGTTTTCGAGTATCTCTGAAAGTTGTTTTCATCTCGGAACATTTTTTCATTTAAAAGTTGTGATATAGTTTGTATTTTACAATTATTTATATTTTAACTAAATCTTATCAAACCGATCCGCAAACGCACCCGTAATTTTGATTCGATTCGACGGTTTTGAAATTTTCCCATCATTCTTTTCTATTATCACGGATACCTTTTGCAAACTTAATATAATAATGTTCTCTAGTACGTATACGAAAAAGATTATTATCGACCTTATATAATTGTTGATTTTAGAGTAGTTGTACCGAAGTGATTATATAAAAACAGATTTACCTGTATAAGTAGATACACCGATAAGATTCTCTGCTAATTTAGTAAATGACTCTTCAAAGTGTGTCTTCTAATTGTCTATAATTATAGAAAGGGTGCTGGATTTTAACGGTCGTTAATCGTATTTCATTAGTATTCATTTGGCTGGTTTATTCCTGTAGAGCTAATTAAACTTTGGCATCGAAAAATGAATGCATTGACTTAAGTCCGGAACGACTTACACGATTCATTAAGGTAACTTCTTTTGGTTTTCATTAAAGTGGTTCTGTATGTATGTATGTGTTTGTGTGTGTGTGTGCGCGCGCGCGCGCGCGCTGCTTACACAAATATTATGCATGGTTCATGTACTGTGTTAGTAGTGAAGATGGTTCATCTCGTTTCCCAGCGATGCCATTAGTATCTGTAGGTTGTAGTGTAAAATTCATATTCAAGTTATTATCTACATAGATTTCACCTAAGAAAATTAACTGTTGTTGTCGGTAGTTCCGACTTCTTACGAATCGTGTGCTGGGAGCTACTCTTTCGGCATAAAATTTCTTCTTCTTTGAAACGCATTACGATTGGTAATTTCCAGATTTGTTATCGTTTATCGTATATAAAACTAATCGGTTTATGCAACAATAAGTTTAGTTAGAAAAATTTGAATTGTGTAACGTATTTTTAACGAAACGTGATTCTTTTATTCAGGTATGTTTCACTCGCTACTTGAAGGTTGAGATAACACATTTGTGTGTGTGTGTCTTATTACATTTATTCGCATCGATCCTGTAGGTTTAAACGTTTAACAAATAATGGGAAGTAACTATTAACAAAATTTTCTCGATCTATTATTCTGAAGATCCAATTAAATTTAGACGAATTATGGAGGTTTTCGGTACAGTCTATGTGTGTGTGTGTGTATACATATATATATATATATATATTTATACTCGCGTCCTAGGCCGGCCGGACACTCGCGGCGTTGGGTGAATAGATCGGAGTTTTCCTTGTGCTCTGGAAAACTCCAGCTCTTATTTAAAGAGCTGTACATCTCCTGGGTGGTTATCCCTCAATTTTCATAAAGTTTCCGA
>JAAAKQ030018548.1:0-37575 GCA_010016005.3 Zanna intricata
AGAGATTGCCGTGCAGTTTTGATACACATACAGGGTGTATAACTTAAACATTATCAGTCACTTCATTTTTTCGATTAATGTGGCAGACCATGACATATACTCATCTTCACTGTTAATATTATTTAAGCACATCATTTAAATCCCACTTTACTGTTACTTATTTCTTTATTTACCTACTTTGGTATGGTCTATTTTGTACAGATGTGATTTTGTTTATTTATTGTTTCCAGCAAGATATGATTGTGGTGCATGGAATTTTAATTTAGATTTGTTTTATTTTAATTTTAGGAATTTTTTTTACAATTTTTTGTTGTAAGTTTTTTTAACTATTTTATATTAAAATATTCAGGAATATTATTATGACTGAATGTCAAAACAATAACTGAGGTGTTGTCAAAAAATTTAAAAATTTCATGAAGTCGGCGATAAATTTTGAGGTCTAGACATCTAATGTTATTTATTCTATATAATGGTGTACCATACTGCTATTTTATTATATTTAAATTGTTCTTTATTAAATATTTATTTAGAGCATCCAGCTGGTAAAAGTATATTCATGTACGAGTATAATTTGTTTTTTCATATAAACATTTTCAAAATAAAATACAGTCGGTTTGTTGTTCAATTCAGTTTATGTTTAAACCTTGTTTCTTTTCAATTTTATTTTTCATTAGACAATATACAAAAAGCGAAAATAATGTAATTCTATAAAATTATCATTGATTATTGATGCTTTGACGGTTCCTGATCAAAAACATCTAAAAAAAATAATCTTGAAAATACATAAATCTATGTTTAAAGTCTATTAAATCAATATACTGATTTCATTTATCTTTTGTGCCTTTTTTCAAACGATTGGAATCCATTAGTGTTAGATTTTACTTTCTTGAACAAAAATTTCTAGTAACCATCAGAAGTAAAAGTTTTTCAAAAATTGATTAATTTGTAACAGTTCTCTTAGTTTTTCAATCCGAAAAAATATGGTGATAGTTCCTTGTAATATCGCAGGTGATGTTAAATCTGGGAAAATTCATAGAAATTTCTCATCTGCACCTTTCTCTTTGAAAATAAGTTATTTTTATTTTATTGTACATTGTATTGTATGCTGTAAGGCTTATTACAGTTTGGGTTAACTCCATCTCAAGTAAACTATTCTTAGGATATGCCATTAAGTAAACCAAAATGAATCTTTTCAAGGCATTTGAATCAGGGTGTTGATAAAACTATAGTTTTTTTACTTTAATTTGAATATTTATGTTACTGGTTTTTTCCAGTTACTGGAGCTCATTTGTGACCTAGTACTGAGACTTACAAATGTTTTAGTGATTTTGTTTATACGCATTATTGCTCAGATGGTTCTAAGTAGACGGAAATGATATGTGGAAGGACTATACGAATTAAATAAAAGACTAGAAATCCTACAAATTGAGATGAATCTGAAGTGTGTGAGGAGGAGAAAGGTTGCTACATTATGGAGGAGAGCTAGAAAACCATTAAAGGAAAAGAAGAACAGGAAAGCATGTGGAGTCGATGAAGCTGTGCTATGGAAAAGTTTAGGGGAAAAGGGAATTAGAGATATCATAAGCTTGTGTAATTTGATGTATGAGAGTGGTGATTGGCCAGAAGATTCCATGACTACTGTCATGGTCCCAATCGAAAGAAGAAGAATACACTGAAATGTGAGGAATATAGGACAATTAGCTTATATCTCACGCAGCTAAGATACTACTAAGAATGTTGAATGGAAGACTAGCGAGATCCATTGGGGGAGAGCAGTTTGGGTTTAGAAGGGGGAAGAGAACAAGGATGCGATAGTGTTATTAAGAGTGATTGGAGAAAGATATATTTAAAAGCAAAGAGGTGTATAAGTGGCCTTCATAGATCTGGAGAAGGCATTTGATAGGGTGGAGTGGGATAAATTACTGAGAATTTTAAAGGAAAAAGGAGTCACTTGGAAGGAAAGGAGATTAATAAGAAATCTGTACTTGCCACAGAAGGTAAAAATAAAGATGGGGAATGAGTTAACAGAAGAAAGCAGGCTTGGAAGAGAGGTGCAGCAAGGATGTTGCATGTCACCAGCTCTGTTCAACTGTTACCTGGAAAGGATAATTGAAAAGAGTCTAACTGGTAATAAGGATGTAAATATTGGAGGAAGAAGGGTTGAGTGTATTAGGTTAACTGATGACATGGCAGTGTTGGTAGAGTGAATATGAATGAAATGTTGAGAAGAATAAATCAAACCTGTTAGGAGTTTAGGATGGAGGTAAATATAAAGAAGACAAAAAGCAAGATAATTAGTAAATTAACCAAAAGAGCAATTAGAATTGGGAGAAATAAAGTTCAGCAAGTGGCATTCTTCAAGTACCTTGGGTGATCATTAAGGAAGATATGAAGTATGATCAAGAAGTTAACGTACAAATTGCTAGGGCAAAGGAAGCATTCGCCAAAATGAGGAGAGTGTTATGTAGCAAACTAGATCTGCGACTAAGGAAAAACTTGCAAATGTTTTGTGTACAATATGGTCCTTTATGGGGCAGAGACATGGACTATTAGGAAAGGTGAGGAGAGGAGACTGAAGGCCTTTGAAATAAGGGTTGGGAGGAGGATGGAAAAGATCAGCTGAATGGAGAGACTCTGGAATGAGGAGGTACTTTGTAGAGTGGAAGAAGAGAAGGCACTTATCAAAATAATAAAAAGAAGAAAATGCAATTGGCTGAGACATGACTACCTGCTGGTGACGACATTGGAAGGATTTGTAACAGGAAGGAAAGCAGAAGGTTGGAAACAAATAAAGCAGGTAGACAACATAAAAAGGGAAGAGAGTTACTACTAAATGAAAAGAATGACACACAATCGAGTAGAATGGAGGGCGGCCATGTGAAGACCTGCCTTTGTGCAGAACACTTATTATTATTAATGGTCAGATTTTGTATTAAGGTTTTTTTCAGATTTTGTATAGTTTTCAAGCATCTTATGGACTGAAAGTTTTATTTTTAGGGTGATTTCTTTTCACATATATTTTTATGTGATTATTATGTTTACTTGTGAGATTTATTATCTCTTTATTCTGATGTATATGCTCCGTTTTAAATCTGAGTATTAGATTTGCAGTTCTTAAATCATTTAAAGATTTTATTTTAGCTTGATTTGAATCTCATCTCATTATGTGTACATTATTTTTTGAAGTATGTTTTATATAAATAGTATAAAGAATTGTGATAATTTCTTTTTGCATTTAATTATTTTCAGAAAAGAGATAGAACTATTTTGATTTTGCTTAAATTTTAATACATCATCACCTTTGACAATATTTTATTGACAAAAAGTTAAAAAAAAATGTTTAAATCAGTCTATATCTGACTATCACTTTCAACTGTTTCACAAAATTGTTGTCTGTTGAGAATCCATACAATTTTGTTAGCAAACTTTTATCCAAAATACTTAAGAAATAATTGATTTGAATGAAAGTTATAAAATATCTTTTTATATCAAATATAAACTCTAATTACACTTTGAGAATAATACAAGTTAGTTTCTAGTCCCAGAAAAAAAATTAGCTTCATACAAAATGCACAGATATTTCTTTTATTAAAGATTACATTTTTGTATTGTTACTTATTTTTATTGACATAAAAATATTTGATTTTGAAGTTGAATTTAAAAAGATCAATCCTAGCTTTAATATTTTGCTAAATTTCTATTAATTCCTTGCTATTGTCGCATTTGTTGTCATATCCTCATTAAAAGGAAAAAAAAACAAAACATTAATACGGTTAACCATAGAGGATTTGACTTTACTTGACAATGTATGCTGTTACTACATGAATAATAAATACAAGTTCTTATACATTCCAATTCAGTAAATCTGCAGTTATAGATTTTCATTATTATTTTGTTTAATATTTTTACATTTTATTTACCATTCATGGAAAGTGGTAAAGAAATTCAATATATCATAAAATATATTTAAGGGATAAAATTTTATCACTTTTTTTAATTTTTTAGATAACAGCTAGCCTTTACTGCATTGCTCTACTCGTATTTTCTTCATTTTGCACATACTCCTACTCAAAAAATATAGCATCTTTAATATTGGAATCTAACAAATTTATCTAAAATTACTTATAGATGTGTAGAAACACAGTTAAAAAAAATAAAATTATTCTCTCTAAAAAGAAACACAGTGGGACCTAAATTACACTTTCAGTTAAAAGTCAAGGCAGATGTTTGAACTCCACTAATAATCTTATGTTCAAGTTACATTGGATATTAAATAATTTTAATTAGAATTATTTTTTGAATAAATGGAAATTTTGTATCTTCTTTTGTATGATTCTAGCTTTATTATTTTCTGTTGAAAAAAATGGATACATTTGATTAATGAATGTAAATGTAATTTTCATTAGTGTCATGAAAGGCAAATGAAATTAAGTGAGTCTAATATACTTACATTTTTAACTCATATATTAGAGTCAAAATGTAAAACTAAGTGTGATTATGATAATTAATCTTTCATAGATTATAATATTTTACTATATAAAAACTACTGCTACTTTTTGAAAATTTCTGAACATAAATAAAGAGAAAGAACTAAATTTATATAAAAATTTAACATAATTGTATAATAGTTGTTCGTTTATTTCTTGAAGAATTCTGATTACCATGAAGAAATAAAAAAAATTATCTTATGATAGTACATTTCAAAGAATTATAAAATAACTTGTTTCTTATTTTTTATTTGTACAAATGCAAACTGAAAAGTTTTTTAATTATTTGATTTTATTAACTGTTGTTACATAATTTAATAAGTCTTTTCAAAGCTCCAGCTGTTTGCTAATACGTTATTTTATCTATTTATTTATGTAATTTTAGAAAGAAAAGCCAATAACCTCAGGGCACCTCAGATTTTGTTTTTCTTTTAATTCTTACTTTTCCAATTACTGTTTGTGTTTTAAAACAATTTTTTGAAATGTTTTTCTTTTCCTTTTAATTTTATTCCATATTATTTTTATTTAAAATTGAAATTGTATAAATATGTACATTAATTGTACAAAAAATAAGTTATTAATTTGAGATTTATTTTTATAGCATGAAGATAATTATGTTGAATGTTCTGTTGTTTTTATGTCTTTTGTTTTATTATTTGTGCATGTTTGTGTTACAGATATTTTAATAATAATGCTTTTTGTTGTTTTCATGTACATTGCTATTTATTTTGTTTATTATTATTTTTCATGTTTTTCTTGTTCATAGTACATAAGTATCATATGTTAATTAATAATAAGTAATTAATTAAGATTTAATTATTATGATAGTCATTTTTTAAAAATTCCACAATTTAAAGTCAAATACCTTAATATGGAGTATAAAAAATATTATTCAGAATACCTAAGGACAGGGATTAAGAAAAGTAGATCTGGTCCTGTCAAAATTAGTAGGTCTCTCATCCCAGAAAATATTAATTTAAAGTATATTTTTTATATTTTCTATACTTATAAATAGCTTAATAATTAGGTTTCATGGTTGGTTCCCATTTCAATATTCTACAAATATTTTTTTTAAAATGTTATCTTCATTCAAGATTCAATATTGATTCACACTATGGCTCTACACCCCTTCTTAATCTGATTCTACATTTGTCAAAACTATTAAGTGCCTTCTGGAACCACGTGATTTTTTTTAATTTTATCTTATTTCAAAATAATTTTGTTATGATAAAAGTATAATATTTATTAAAATAAGGATTTCCATTATAGAGATAATTTCTTATTTTTATCATCTAGTCTAATTTTGTTTTTGTGTTTTTGATACACATCAGCCATAGTCATGATGGATTGATTTTAATAAATTTCATTTACTTACAATGCATAATGAAAGATATCTGCATGGTATTTTTATTCTTTTTTCATTAACTTTGAAATAACAATTAATTAATGTTCGTATAACTTCATTTTTTACCAGTTTATCAAGAAGAAAAATAAATCAGTATTTATTCTACTAAATAATTAAGTAGTTCTGAAATACTACCAAAATTATTATTTTGCCATGTTAAAGGCATTTTGTACAACTGAAAAATAATAATTTTATTCTGAAGTATGATTTATTTGAAAGATTATGTCAGTAATAATGAGCTTTCTGTCAATTTATTTTAAATTGTATGTTTTTTAGAATCTTACAAAATCAACTTAAAACTTAAATCTCTTGTTTAAAAATCACTCTTTTATCAGAAAGTTTTTTTTGTTTTTAGTATGGGGTTTTTAACTCAGCAATTACATTATAAAAAGTAAAATCAATTAATAGTAAGATTTTCATCTATTTTTTTTAGGTTATGTAGTTAAATTATTGTTTAAAATGTAATATTCTATATTAACAGAATTAAATTCAAAATTGTATGAACACTTGATATTCAGGAACAAGTTCTTATTATCACATAGCTATACTATTATATTATACTAGCCTATTACTATACAGTCATTGTGGAAGTTAAAACAAAAGAATGAGATAGATGAAGTAATAAAAGACATAAATTTATTACATAGAGAATAAGTATTACATAAATAACTATTTAGAAGTTTACAAAAAAACTATGAAAGAGAATTTTAACACTTAAAACACGTGGAACATGAGTTTCTATGTGTAAATTTATGTATTTTTTCTTATTTAATTGTAACCTCATCATAATCACTGAGAATAATAAATAATTACTCCTTTTTATTAATTCTAATTACATGTACAATCAGTTACCAGATTAAGTTTAAAATTACACATTTATTTTAAATGGATAATTTCCAATTTTTTTAAGTTTAACTGTATAGTGAAATTAATTATTTACCACAATTTATTTTATACAAAAACCCTTACTATCAACTAACTGAATAAGGAAGGTAGTAAACGGTACCGACAAATCTTACGTAATTAAGGTTCCACATGAAATTTAATTATTCAAATTTTTTGCTATGTAACTGTTTGTTACTTCCCCCATATTTTATAAATTACCACATGCCTGAAATATTTATCAGCTAGGAGAACAAGCAAATTATCATGATCTTAAGAAATTTAATTTGTACATATATTTTAACTATGCAGGAATTTCCCATTCTTTAAAAAATATTGATCAATCATGTTTTAACAACTCTCATATTTTAAAGATAATTTCTTGTTGAAAGTATCATCAGCTAGCTTCACACTCAGCTAGTAAGTGGTGGAGTATTCTGTAGAATAACTATTTTCACAATAAAATTAGATAAAAGACAATAAATTAAGTATTTAAAATAAATATTTATTTCTGAAGCTCATCTGTTAATTGAATATATAGTTGATTATACCTTATGATAGGAACTTGTGCCTGAAACCCAAAGATAGTAGTTGAGAGTTGAATTTAAACCAAAGTAGGATATATGGAAAATGTTTTAATCTAATAGCTTGGAGACAATTCAAAATTAAAACAGAAATGTTAATAAATAATAAATGTCTACTTTTATTACAAATAGACTCTTTAAAGTCTATTAAGTTGTTATTTACTCCAACTATAGTTAATTTCTTTGTCTAGTTAATTGATCTTTCATACTTGAGTAATTTAATTAATTGTGATTTTGAGAAGTCATAGCATTTTAAAATTATATCTTAACTCTCAATTTTTTTTTATTAAGATTGCAGTATAAACTAAAATGTCATATAATGCATTTTTTTTTTTTTAATTAGTCATTGGTGTGTCTTTGCCGATGAATTTATCACTTTAATTTAATTATACATATTACAAATATCACTTTTTTCAGCTTATCATAATTATGTTGTACAAAATGCCTTTAGGTAAATTATTAAATTTTAGTTTGTTTAATATTTTTAATATATTCAATTTAATTGTATTTGTAAAAGTAAGAATATGATCATCTTTTTTGTATGTTTTGTGTGCAGACTTGGACAAGGCCGAGTATCAAGTGTGAATCATAGACTGAATGTGCTGTTGCGAGCTGTGGTGAAATGGTTTACACACCCTTTACATACATCTCATCGCAGTGGCTCCTGGGAAATGGACAGTTGGGGAGTTAACAAACGACTTGGGCATATCTCAAGAGCACCTGATGGACGTTTTGTGGTTGTGGACTCTGCTACAAACAGTATCAGCAGTAGTAGTGATGATGGTGGATTTTTATCCAGGCCAGGATTTCAGAATAGAGCATCCTGGAGGCGACCTCTTGTGGGATACCCTAGTGAGCTTAGTTTAAAATCAAGTATAATGTCTAGAGAAAGTCTGCCTAGGAGAACACCACCAATTATTCCTACAATTTACACCCCTAAAGTTACTCCTTTTCATGCTAGTTCACCTGCATCACCCTTCTGGACACCTTATTCAAATATGTGGTCTCCAGCATATTTTTCTGATCTCAGTTCTGTTCCACAGATTAGCTCAGCTGAACGTACACTTCGCAGTGTACATGAACAGTATAGCCAGGAGTTACCGTCACTCCGTGCTATCCACGAAGAAAACGAACGAACATTAGGTGGCTCACCCCGACAAACTATTGGGCGCAGAGCCAGGTTACCTCCTCGTCATGCCAGACATGCACGTTCTGCTCCTGAGTTAGCAGACCTCATGCAAGAAACATCACCTGAGAGCCGCTCAAGCAGTAGTGGATTCGGTTCTAAAAATACATCATCCCAACGAACCGGTTCAAGCGGTGAATGGCGGTTGTTACCACCTTATAGACCACCTCCACCACCTCCTCCCCCTATAATTGGACCTTGGCTAGAATATACATCTGCATTCCCATCACCCACTCATTCTGAAATAAGCCATAAACCGTTAAGTGTCGATGATCATTATGAATTCGATCCAGTATTCCCCATGTCACCGACGCCCACTGAAATGATGCGTAGCCCAACCACTACGACACCACAGCATCGGCATAGCTCCAAGTACGATAACATTGAAGCACGTGTTCAAGCTATGAAAGAAGAGTTTTATGCATTCCGTCAGCGCCAAGCACGCCGTAGACGTAGCGAAGAGTTAGAAAGTGCTTGCTGACATAAATATTCACATGGCAAACCCAATAACAGCAAAATTAAAATAGATTGTATTATTTTAATAATGACGGTGATAATTATCTTAAAGTACAATTTGTAATTTTAATTATATATTATAATGGATATGAATATGTATTTTTATATATTTAGTTTTTTCTTTTTATGAAGATGAGCGACACAAATTTACATAAAGCACAAAAAGTTTTTACAACCATAATGGTGAGCAATTATAATTATATTTTCTAGTTACACTCAGGGTGTGATTCATAATCAGTTAATGCTCAGGTATGTTACGAGAAATAATTTATTTTTCTGCTGTATAATCAAAATTATTAGCTTAAAATAATTTTAGCTAACTGTTATATTTAGTTATTTTATGGTAATAATAAATACAAAATTATGTACAAAATAAAATACTTTTTTCTATATTTTGTGAATAAAATATGTCATAGCACTAAAGATTATTTTTGTGACTTACAGTGTATCCTGTTCATGTTACAGTCTTATCTGTACAGGAAATATTAGTTTTGCTGTCATTGGTTAAGCTATTGTATTAATGAGTTTAAAAGTCTGATTTTTATTTTTAATTATTTATTATTATTATTATTATTTTTATTACTAATTAGTATGATATTAAAACTGATAATTACAAGTTCCTCTTTGTGCATTAAGCACATTATTGTAAATATTGTATTATTAAAATTATTATAGTAATGTAGTCATTATTGTAGAGAAAAAAATAATATAATTATAATATTTGTTGTATTTATATGTGCAGATAAAAATTATGTATGTCATTTATTTTAATGAATAGAAAAATAATATATTGTTCTAAACAAAAATTTTATCTCAAGATTTTAAATTATTTATTTTAATATATTGAAAAATTTTATAAAATATATTTATAAATAAAAATTTTACACTTTTATTAGATTTTAATATAATTTTAACGTTTCATAAATTATTCAAAAAAATAATAATAAATAAATAAATAAAAAATGAAGAAATATGAAGTTGTTATTGTTTTATATTTATATAATTTATTTGTACTGATAAATTCTAATTTTACAAATAAACAAAAAATTATAATTATATGCATTGTATTATATGTAATATTTTATCATACATATTATCATTAAACTTTAGTAATTGCTATACATCTGTTTTACAGTGCAATTAATTATGAATATACTAAAACAAAATAATAAGTAAATAAATATTTATTTTTATTTAGAAAAAACCTATTGAATTCATATTTTATTTTTAACATTTTTATTTATTGTACAATATGTTGTTGCATCTCACTTTTACAATAATTTTTATGTTCAGTTAATTAAGATATTATTTATTTAACTCACTGTTATCAATCAATAATGATTATTTTATATTATTGCCCAGTAGGATAATAATAATAAAAATAGCATTATGCTGTGAATAAAAACAAATAATTATGCATTATGCAACAAATACATTACGCTGTAAAAAATAAAACACAAATCTTTCTCAATACAGTACATGAAATCTGTTAATTTATATTGTTAAATATGGAATTAGGTAGAACTTCAAACTTCTTATAATCAAATTGTTAATAATTTTAATCTCATTATATAAAGCATTATTTTTTGTTTTTTGTTTTTTTATTGAAGAGACTTCATATGCTCACATCTTGCATTCAAAGAAAATTAGTATTGATTAAGAAGTTATTCTCATAATGTCATAGGCAAATCTTAAGAAAGAAATAGTTAAATTCGTAAATATCTTTCTTATAAGATCAATAATATTGATTTATATCTTATGATTAAACAGTGAACAACATTCAACTGCAAATTTGACATTATATAACATAGCAGATAGTTCAGTTTTGTTGATATAGAGAAAATTAGTTGAGGAATACCTGCAATGAACAAAATGCTCATTTTAAAATATTTTTGAATTTAAAATTAATATCACTAATGTGTGAAAGTTATCTTAAAGAATAAGACATTTGATTATAAATATTTTTTTTAAATGAAAACATTGAAGTTAAATTTTTTTTTACTAAAACTGTAACTTTACCTCCTTCTCGAAATAATCTCATTGAGGGATCTCTTGTACTGATAAGAATTTCAGATACCATTATCATACTTATCACTGCATGATACCATTACCAGACCACTGCATGACAGCTGCTATAAAGTCATCATTTTTTGTAAACAATAGCTGGTGTCAAAAGAATCTATTTGAATTTTCCTGGCAAACACTTTGTTACCATTAAAAATAGAGTGAACATATCTTTGTCAGCTATTCCCTATCACAGGTTACTCTATACACAGAAATTACTCTGATTACAATTACCCGTGAACTTCATTTCACATCCTGAATTTCATAGTCCATGGGGGTGTAGATTATCTGTTAATTTTAATGTACAATGAGGTGGAACTGTAATATTAAATAACTTACAACTAATACTATGTTAATATTTTAATAACAAAGTGATTATAAGGTAGCACAATCAGTGATAGACTAAAGCAAACAATGTCAAAAAACTAGTTACCTTAAGTCCTGCAAGTGTTTAAGGGAATTGCAGAAACATACAGGAGTGTTCTGTGTAAGAAAAATTACTTAATGGTAATTTTTTCAAGAAGCCATTGCAAATCCTAGAAAATAATTTCAAAGAAAAACAGTGTGTTGTCTAAAATACATTAATATATGAGAAATATTATAATTGCAGTTAAAATGTGATTTCTACTTATGTGGAATAAATGTAATATACTAAATATTGATAATTTTTTTTTATATCTCAAATTAATTTATTAATTTTATATGATAGTGTTTTCTTTATCTTCACTTGTTTGCCTAATTTCATCTAGTTATGCATTAATAATATTGCTAATTCTTTACTATTTAACCCGTTTATTCTTTCTAGTGTAACATTTTATTTCTCTTATATAATTCTTCTTTTTTAAAGCTGGAATTTTCTTCTAGGATTCAGTCCATGCCATTCTGCAAAAACAAACAATGTTATCAACAACTCTTAAATAGATCCTTGTTATTGAAATTTTTCACTCATACTTTTATACATGTGGTTTATTTAAAATACAATTTAAAAAGTAAACAGATAGACATTAAGAATTGGTTACATGTATCTGCATTAAGTGTTAAAAGTTTCTTTCTGCACTGGAGTTTACATTTGATTGTTTTATGTGCTTGTCATAACCATTTCTTTCTTATGCAACTTAAATGATATTAAAAAGAATCATATTTTTCTGTATGTTATTTTACTTAAAGTTTTAAATATTTCATTCCAATATAAATAATTAGATATTTTCTTAAAATCTATGAATGCTTTGTAAATTAATTCAATAATTCAAAACCAAATTTCTTTGTATTTTTTAATAACTGAAACTTTGTAATAATATCTTTGAATACTTTCTATTATTATATATAATGTCAAGTATATCTTACATCATAAAAATGTGAATAATGATTTTAAAAAATTTTATTTAGTATAATTTACAACATTATAGTTATTTAAGTATTTGTATTAATCATTATAAATCAGATCTCAGTGAGTTATAACAAAAAAGAAAGATTGTCAGCTTATTTTTTATTTTTAGTTATGTCAGCAAGCATTTTCTTGAATGTTTAAATGATAATGTAATCTCAGAAATACAGAGGCAAGCAGTCGACCATTATTAGTATACGTGAGAGCTTGCGTGCGTGCGTGAATATTTATTAATGTGTGAGTGGAAAAAATTAAAAGGTTATAACATGAAAGGTAATTACAAACAAGACAGAAAAAACTGTTGTCAGTGACTTATAATGGTAATTAGTTATTACGATCTATGTGAAATCTATTGTATTAAAGTACGACATAAGGACTTAAATATATATATATATATATATTTATAAATAATTTTAGAAACGGTGACCATAATAAACAATAAAATATTATATTTATATAATATATATAATTATAATATACATTATTATGTATTACTATGCTGCATTGAGTATAATAATAATAATAATACTTACTACTTAACAGTAGAAATGTATTATTATTGTTAAAATATTGTTTATAATTTAAACAAACATATAAAGTAATCATTCAAAACAAAACACATAAATAACCATTTACACGTGATGTAAATAAAAATTCTAAATTTCCTCTGGTGGTATCATGCAATTCAATGATAGATTTAAACGTGTAGTAATAATAAAAAAAATAAATAGAACTATTAGATTTTAAAATTAAAATGGGAGAACTGATGGAAATTTTTTAATAAAAACTGTGTAGTTATAACGTTAAGTAAAAATAAATTTATGTACACTGTATTCTTTAAACTATAAGCTATAATTCAAACTACAACTCTAAAAAGATATATTCAGCAAACCACTTTTTGTTTTTATTTTTTCAATAAAATAGATCAGAATAATACAAAAAGTCTTGATTAGTATTAACTTTGAGGTTATTAATTAGGTTCTTATTTTTCTCTTAGAAAATTGGATTTTCAATCTTACAGTTTTTGAGCATCTAAAATGCATATTCTTTTTATACATTTTAATGTATTTAATTTTATTGAAATCATAAGTCACAAACTGGATTTTTTAATATCAGATATTATAAAATACTGATTTAGCTGTAATTTAAAAGATTTTTTATTTTAACTTTTTTTTTTTTATGAAAAGAAGTTAAAATTTAAATATTAAAAAAAAATTAATTAAATTAAAATACAGATATCAATTTAAAGTTGTTTTGATGAATATTTTACAAAAAAAAAAAATAATTTAAAAAATATTATAATATATTGTAATACTTGGTAAATGGACTGGCATATTTCAAAAACATAATCATCTTCTTACTGCAGGTAATCATCAAGATATTTCTCTCTTGAGGAGGTGTCAAGATAAATTCTAAATGGTTGTTTGGAGGAGTTACTATATTGAACTGAAAGTCTGATTCATCAAACATTAATTATTCAAAATATGTTACTGAATTATAATTTATTTTGCATAAATATGTAAATACATTCGCAAGATTCATATTTTTCCTTATATCTTATGTAAACCCCATCCCCCTGTAATGATCTCTTATTTCATTTAAACAAATGTAAACCATAAATTGATCTGTAATATTAATTTAATGGGTTTAGATAAATATTAAATTTAACAGTATTTATTATAGACCTTTAAAGCTTATATTTTGCTAAAAATCTCATTTTTATTGCTTAAGAACATACAGTTCTTTTTATTTTATTTCTTTGTCTTATTATTAAATCTTAAAAATTGACATTATTATTTTTTACATTGGGTTATTCATAATCAGACACTGATGTTAGCTTTAAGTTTAATAAGTTTACTTTTAGGCATGGCATTTTTCACACACGCTACAATTCATTCATTTCATCCCTCTGATGATATACTTAATTGTGGTTCCGGAGGTTAAACAATAAAAAAAAAAAAAAAAAAAAGTTTACTTTTTGAATGATAACTTTGAAATATTACTGTTAAGTTGATTAACTCTTCAACTCAGTAATTTCTTTCATAAAATAAAATATACCAAATGATTATAGTTAATTTATGTTTTTGCTTTGGCGTTTCTAATCGACAGTCACATTTGCATGATTGTAGCCCAGACTCTTGAAGTTAAGATCCCATTTACTGAAGTCATACAAGACTTGAACTATTGAAGTCATATAAGATCAGTATAACACTATTTAGAATACCACAACACAAAATCAAACTTCTATAGCTCTTTTTCAATGGTTAAGTTAATTATTTATATAAAAAATTAAATTATACAAATAAAAAAACTATTGGTAAAGTTAAACATGGAAACAACAAGTAATAAAGACAAACAACTAATGCCTTCATGATGATTAAATTAGTATTTATCTAATTCAGAAAATAATACTAGCAAAACAATTCAATATCTTGTTAGATTGAAAAAAAATCTCTGTTATATACATACAAATTGCCTAATTAATTAGAAAAAAAAGACACTAGCAAAAAGTACTTTACCAATGACAACTAATGTACCAGGTACTTCATACACCGTGACAATTTTCATTACAAATCCTGGTAAAGGATAAAAGAATTTAAAATTAGTGAAAAACAATATTCTTCTTTTTTTATTGGAAAAATTTAAAAGGTGTTTTAAAATGAAATGTTTATGTTATTTTGTTAGTTATTATTTTGTTGTTTGTTAACTTTGTTTTCTAGATATTTAATGAAAGCGATCATGATATCTCCAGAAACACATAAAATTAAAATTCCATAAAATAATGTGACTGTAATATTTAAAGCTCTCTCTATTTCATTGTACTAGAGGAAATAACTGAGCATAGCTCAATAAGTTGTAATTATATTAGTGAAACAAACAATACACACACACACACACGCGCGCGCGCACATGCACAACATGCATACACACATCACAAAATATGTTATTGATGAAATATAAACATAGTAATATATGAATATGTATGTTTGTGTGGGTGTGTGTATGTATATTATGTTGTGTGTTTTCATTAAGTGATGGCAATGTGTGCATGAAGATGAATTGTGACAGCACAACAGTTTTTTTATTATAAATATATATATACATATATATATATATATATAAGTGACAAGGAAATGTACCGTTTTTTGGAAATGAAGAAATGAGAACTTGAAGATAGTACACATATATACTTATATATATAATAAAAATATATACTATTATATATATAAGAATGATTCTAACGCTTTATGACTCTTCAAGAAGTTAATATCTTATTTTTCCTAATGTTATAATAAGTAAGATGAGGAGACATGGTGAACATAGAGTTCTTTATTTCTAGAGAATCTCAAGTAAATATATTTATTAAGTAAATATATTTAATAAATATGATAATTAATAATTAATACATTAAGGTGAGGATTCCAGATGTCAAATTTGTCGTTGGAAATTTTCTCTTATGTTTGTGTAAACATCAAGTTTGCAGTTTGTTTGGCCCCTTTAGAAATATTTAATTATTATTTTAATAATAAAAAAAAAAAGAAAAAAAGAAAAAAAGTAGTATAAAATGACATGTTATATGATTATTTCTCTTAAAATTAAATATTGTTATGTTAAAAAATAACAATTAATATTGTTATTTTATTAAATACTGTTATAATTAAAAATTATTACTAAAAATGTTTTTAATAATTATGTTGTGGAAAAATTCATACTGAATAAAATTATGATGCATAAAATATATTATAATATTGATCTATTTATTTATAATAAATAATATTTTTTCTAATGTTTACTGATATAAATATATATTATAGAAAATAATATTTATAAATCTGTATTTTATAAAATAATACAAAAAAAAAATATTCTCTTATTTTGATATTAATAAATCTTTGTATATTAAACATACAAACAAACAAAAGTTTCAACAGCTTTTGTTGAAACTTCTACTTTTTTATAATTAATGTCTTACACTGAACTGTTTATCATTTAAATACACTAACTACAATTTTGTTTACTTTAAAACACAAAACGTATTATAATAACTGATGAGGCAGCATGCAAATTGTATTCGGCCGTATTTTGTTGAATCATTTATTTATTTTTTATTATTATTATTTATTTGATTGAAAATTATTTTTTTAAGTTAAAAGAGAATTATAAATATTATTAACAGTCTGACTTACCGTCTGCATATCAGAGCTGTGATTCTTATGAAAGCAATAATTTTACAAATTAAATTACGGTATTCTATTTTATTGTTGTTCTTGTACATATTTATTTTAAAATAATTGTGTTATTTATTCATAGTTACAAGCATAAAGTGACCAGTCTTATTTTATCATATTTACATGATGTAGAATAGCAATTCTATGTTATCGTTAGATATACACTATTAATATTTTTTTTTCATTAATGCCACTTAAGAACAACTTTAATCATTATGTCACACTATTTTCATAAATATTTCTACATTTCATCATGATTTAAGTAATAAAATATAAATTAGTTTTAATTAAAAAACAAAACCATTTATTCTGAATTTTTTTTCCACGTATTTGTTATTTCAAAAAATTTATGATTGTAATTTTTTATGCGTAACTTGTGGCCTTTCACATTTCCAACATCTTGCAAAACTCTTTCTGCAACACATAACATCCATAAATAATCTTAACAAAATAACATGTTAGAAGGGACATTAAAATTTCATTATAATAGTATACTAAAGCAACGCTAAGCAGTGTTAATAGTTAAAAATAAAAAAATACTCCATTAATTACACTTTGCAGTCTCACATGAAACATTACATGTTATTGACCAAAACATCATAAGAAATGAACAAAACTAAGATTCTTACATGTGAAAAAATTGACAATGACATTCATACTTATTCATGACATCTTGAATCAAACCTAATATAAGTCCTTTATTATAAAAATCATAATTTACAGAGTATTTAATATTTGTTATACTAACAGAAGATTACCTAAAAAAAAAAATGTAACACTTTAAATAATTAGAAAACATAAACAATATCTGTACATAGCTGTAATAACAACTTGTTAATTTAGCTTCTGATATACACACACATACGAGTAAAATAGAAAAATATAAAAAAATTAAAAAACCCCTAAATAAAAAATGTTCCATAATAATATATATAAAAAAACATTATTTAAAGAAGCTTGCTTATTAGAGGAAATGTGAAATACAAAACAGATTCTGAACAGAGAGCAAAAACAATTACTTTACCTGAAATCATAATGCAACAACAGATTTGCAACAGAATTTAAAAATTACTTACAGATGAAAGTTACCAGCGCATAAGTAGAAACATTGCAAAATATAATACTTATATATTTCATTTTAATCTTATTTTTATTCAGTTCATCTTAAAAATAATCATCACGTACAAAAATATTAAATTTTTAGTTACTATTATTTATTTGCATGGTTTAAATTGTTAACTAAGTAATGCATGTTTTATGATTTCTGAATTTGATCAATTTTTATAAAATTACATTCTATCTCTTTGTATCTCCATTTTGAAAATTTAATTAAGTAATTAAATTTCAAATTAGTTTTTTAAAAAATTAATTTCATAGTTTTACTTGTGCAACATTTTAACTTGAATTTAGTTTTTTTTTACAACTAGTTTTGTAATAGCTAGCTTGTTTTTTAATATTAGCTTTTATTCAATTATTGTTGATCCATTTATCTAGACAAACTCCTTTCTATAGATTATTTCCCTTGGTCTATAGTTGTTTATAATAAGTATTATTTTATCTTTTTCTATTTACCCTGCGCTTTATCCACCTATTTAATCTGGTACTAATAATTGTCAGCTAAAAAAAATTGATAACTGCTACCCATAAAGAAGGGGGCTCCATCAGGTTTTATGAACATAAGCAAGATATTTATACTACTTGATGTTTCCTGTTACTGAATTGGAATAAAAAAAAATTTTAACCTCTAAATCCAGTTGAATTAATTCATTGGCTGAATATTTTTTTTTTAAATGTCACTTTTTATGGTAAAAAATAATAATGTTTGGCTAGTAGATACTGTTGTAATATATGAAAAGCCTGATACAACACTGGTGTTATTTATGCTTGTATTTCCTCTTCATTAATATTTAAAGGAATATTATCTTAAGAAACTTGATTAAGCCTGTTCATAAATGTGAAGGAAACCATAAACACTTGTGTTTTCAAAGCAGCTAATAAGAAATTATAAAAAATTTCAGAGTAAATAGTTTTACATAGAAGAATTTGTCTTTCTATGAAAATATAATTTTAAAAATAGTAGGAAATTGGTGATTAGATTAAAAATATGGTAGTGTAGCAACTGCTGCCCATTTTTTTTTTTTTTTTTTGGCAGGCCTTTTTTTATAAAACATTTTAGATTGATGTACTCTACTTTAAACTTTTCTTTTCACGTATACTTTTCAACCAATATAAAAAATAAATTATTTAGTTGTAATATTTAGGCACTAGTTTCAATTAGTATTCTAATAAACATAAATACATACTATTAATAAATAGATCAACATAAATTTTAATTTTTATAATGTACCATCGAATAGAGAATACTTTTTGAAAAAAATTTTTTTTTAGAATTATTGTTTCAGAAAAATCCCATTATTTCTTTCACTATCATATTATTTTTTTAATTTAATAACTAATATATTTATCAGTAAAAGATATATACGAGTATATGAATTTAATATTGTTGGCTATAAATTAAATTATTGTTATTAGTGTATAATATTTAATTAACAATAAATTTTATTGATATCCTATAATGATTAGCTATGAACAACTATATTAATTTTTTGTTAATTTCTTAAGAGGTCAAATTAAAACTGATTGGTTGATTAGGTGATAAGATGTTTTGCGTCCTTACCTATATTATATTATATTATTATAATATATAATAATAATAATAACAACATATAATGTTGAGTTGTACAGTATATTATGAATATGATATGGCTGGGTCCATCGCAAGAGATTCTAAACGTTTATCTTTATTATTGTAACCTTCTTTAGCGTACTATATTGTGTATTAGATGATTATTATAATTATTATGATGATTGATTGAGTGATTATAATAATGTTTTATATAGCTATATAATTTTTTAAGTGACATTCATTGTTGACTGGAAAGAAAATATGATAATGATTATTATATTGAGGAAAATGTATTTATTCTTGCTCGTCAGGCTGTTTAGTTTTGCTTGATTAATTTACTTTTCTTATTTTTTTTATTCATTATGTACAACCCTAATTATATAGATTTAGTTCTAGTTATTTTGAGTACAAATATTTGTAAATAATTATAATGTATTATATTAGATTATTTATATAGTTTTTATTACAACATTTTTATTACATTTTTTATTCTTTGTACAAATTGTTATGTTTTATGATTTACTGATCTTATCTTTAAAAATTAAAGTAAAACCCTATTTCTCTTGATCACTGAGAACCAAGAGCTGCTAAGATAATCCTGTGTATATAAATATACTTGTGTCAATTAATGTGATTTAAAAGAAAAATTTACTTTAACTTTTTTTATTCTTTACTTAATAGATTTTGTACATTTAAAAAAGGAACACTGAAAAATAAAAGAAATTAAAATAAAATTATTAATAAGATGTTATGCTTTGCATAAAGCTAAAAAAAAAAAAACTAGGAATAGGAATTTGCAATTTGTAATAGTCATGACAACATTTTATATAATTTCAGCTGATCGAAATTTTATTTTTAGTGAACTGATGATCACATTAATATTTGTGCCTATGACCAGAAGGCATAAAACAAATTAAATAAAAATTAAATTTTCATTTAAGTATAAATATTTCTTTTTTTTTTTAAATGCAGCAGTAATATTTGATTATGTGAAATAATAATGTTATTTTATTTTTTTTTTATATGAAAAAAAGTGCATTTTATTCACTTTTTTGTATGCAAAGATCTCAATTTAAAAAGTATGAAAATCTAAGTAGATTTCTAAATTATTTGATAAATGCTGGTTAACAAAAAAATTTTAATAATGTAAATGTTAAATTCACTGCGTACAAATAAATATTATAAGCTGACCAAAACAAAGAAATTAATGTTTTAACTCAGGAAAAACATTTTTTGTTGGTGAAGTTACAATATCTTGAGTAATACAGCAACAATAGGTTTAAATTTAAACCTAGATTTAAATTTATATTGTTTTTGCTTTTTCACAATAGTTCACTAATATTATAATAAATGTTTCTGTTTTTTATTGTAGAATTCCTGGTATAATTATTTCTTTTTAAATTTCTGTTTGTAGATTAGGTATAGATCATTATAATATTAATTGAACCTAATGTGTTACATAATAGTATGTGTCTTGGAAGAAAGGTGTTGTCTCACAAATGTTAAAATAGCTATAAAAGAGAGTGAGAGAGCTTGAGATAACCTTTTTTTTTCTAATACATTTTTATCTTATTTTATGTATTGGTATATGAATAAACAATCAGTTTCTAATGATTGTACATCAAATCATTAGTAACAATTCCTCTAGCCTCAATTCCAGCTGACATTTTGTCTGGTAATGGTAGAAGATTTTATCCTTCATTCATACGTTAGTAAAGATCAAAGGAAATTTATAATTCAAAACTTCTTATAAGAAAAATATTGTGTGATTCACGTGGTATCAATTAATTACTGTTATTAATTGTGAAAAATTGTGAAATTAAAACATATTTCTTTAATCCCTATTTGATTTATGTTTACGGTATCTTTCAGTACAATAAAGGTCAGTTTTATAATTGTGTAAGTAATTATTAAATAATTGAGATAAATAATATAATCCCTTTTTTTAGACTCTTAATGTAATTAAATATTGAGGTTTATGTATACCATATTAAATAATTTTTGTTTTTTTAATTACATCTTCTATGTATTGAATTCCAAAAGAAAAAAGTAATCATTGAATTATGTGAAATACAGGTTTGTCTGTTTATACCTAGAAAAATTACAAATTACTATTTAAAAATTATAAATTAGAAAATGCTCAAAACTAGTTACAGAAGAAAATTATTTGAGATCTAGTAACTGATAATGATCGTTTATTAACAATCAAAATGACCAACTAGTTTTAGAATTTTTTGAAATGGTTTTTGAGCATTTTCTACTTTCTAAGTTTATATCAGTAGCTGCTAAGGTTTAGATCTTGCTTGATGTTGTATATTAGTACAATATGTACTGTTCATCAAAGGTATCAAAGAAATATATAGATTATACTATTATACTAGTACATATGATGTGTGGACAAATATATATAAATATATATATATATATATATATATATACTCGTATATATTTCATGAGAGAATAAAAGTAATTTATTAAAAATTCTAAAATAACAACAAGAAATCTGTTTCTCTGAATTGTCATCTGACGTATGTTCCCGTGGAGATTACAAAATAGACTTTCTACTTTTTTTATTTAATCTGTCTTTCCATTGTTCTCTGATTTTTAAGTAAGCAATATGCAGATTTTTTTTTTTTTAACTTAAACAACTTTCAGGATAATTAACACATATGTACAATTTCTTTGCTTTTCAATACATAAATGTCATTGATTTTTTTTTGAACTTATTTGCTCACTATAAAATTTATAAGTGATTTAGCTTTTAGGATGTTACTTCAGCAATTAAAACATCAGTCAATGAAAGTATTTATTCACATATACAGAATTCTTAAGTTTGTTTACAAGAAAATTGTAGTTTTCATGAAGAATTTAAAAAAAAAATAATAATTAAATTATTCTTTTCATTTTTTAACAGTGTAGTTATTGATAGGGTATATTCTAAATTACACAGATAAGATCAGTATACTGAAATATGTATTTATGTAATTTTATCATTGATGTTTGTTTATTTCATTAATAAAATATGTTGTTTTTTTCATTATTATGTAAAATTCTATATAATTTATTTACTGTTATCAATATACATATGTTTTATATCTTCCTTTTATATAATTTGTATATTATTTAAGGATTGCAAATTAAAAAGAAAATGAGACATATATTGAAAAACAATAAGAATCCAGAATTATTTACTTAAATAAAAACTTTCATTAATACATTGGTTTCAACTTCAGTATAAATAGAGTTGAGCATTTCAGTATCTTCAATTTTTTTGCTGATTTCTTAAAATACAATTTCATTTATTATTTCTCAATTGAAATAGATTCTTTTTAATTTGTAATTTAAAACTACATTATTTGAAAGAAAATAATGTTTAATTTATTATTCGTTATTTTGTACTTTATTTGCAGTAATTTAATTTACTGAATTTTGGTTTGTTGTGCTTTGTTTTGTTACCAACAGTCACCATTGGTGCTAATTTTCTTGCCTGGAAGTTGTAATGGAATAAAATGGCCTGTAATGAAATAATAATAATTAATATTTAATTGTCAATTTATTTCACTTAATAGAGGTAATATAATTAATTAATTATTAATACATGATGATATAATTATTAATTATGTGATAATAATAAAGTTCAGTTTGTTTATTATTTCATATTATTTTAAAACCTGTCAAGCAGAATATATATACAATTTAATAAACTGAAGATCATATAAGTAGTCATTAAAAATTCAGTTGTTCATTCCATTTAATATTAAGACCTACTAATGACTTTTCAGCCCCATCAGATTTCAATAGATTAAATTTAATTGTTTGTTTTTAGATCCATTGTTACAGTTTTAACAACAGTGAGCTGTCTGAGTCATACATCTTTAATTAGAAATAAACATCCAGTTCTTGTCACAAACCTTGATTAATGATGAGTGTAAACTTATTTCACTTAGATGATAAGTGGTTTATCATTGTTAGCGCAATAGTCAACAAAAGCTGTGCGAGGATAATTGGATAATTAAAACAAATAAATAAATGCTCTGGTTTAAAGAATAACTGTATAATGGAATAAAATTTAAAAAAAAAGAGACTTGACAACAATAAGTTATAAATTTTGAGAAAAAAAAACAGTAATTAATAAAAGTATTTTAAAGAAAAAAAAGGTATAAATTATTATTCCAAATATGTATATATATTTGTCTTTGAATAACAAGTTCTTTAAATTAATAAAAGTACACTTTCACTAACCTGTTGATCATATTAATTCATAAAATCAAAACAACTGACTGAAATATGGTTTCAATGTTGTATTAACTTCCTTGGTATTTTGTGTATAAATATGTGTCAATTGAATATTTTTAAAGTAAGTTTCCTTTTTACCCCATGGCAACTCATTTTTGATGAACAAATTAGACAAATACAATCGATCATTTAAAACTAGAAATAAAACATGAAAAACTATAACAATTTGGCAAATTTATTCACTCTTTGTCTTAATTTTAAGCAACCATTTACACAGTCTCAAAAATAGCGTCGTTTATTCATTTCCTTATTAATTTAGTTAATAGTAGAGCCTGGCTGTTGTCCAGAACGACAGAAAAACTTGATTAAATTGAAGAACTTAACACTTTTGAAATTATTACGAATTGAAATTGATAGAGCGCCAAGGACTAAAAAACTGGCGAACCCATGAGTCGAAGCACGTCCTATTCGCTGCGATTTTAACTGCCGACTAAGAGAAATTATAGAAATTAATAGAGCGCGAAGGAACAAAAACTGGAGTACCCAGGAGCCGAACAACATCCTCTTCGATACAAAGTTAAGGACCGACTAAGAGAATTATTGAATTGATAGAGCGCAAAGGACTAAAAAACTGGCGAACCTATTCGCCAGTTTTTTAGTCTCTTCAGACACTTCAGTTTTTTCGCTTGTAACAACATGCGCAATAGAGTGCAAGCGTGGGACAGCGTTAAAGGCGGGTCATAGGAAGGTACAGAGAGTGACAAAACTAGCTGCCCTAGTTACGAAATATGGGTGTGTAGCATTTCATAATACTAAGTAAGGGACCCAACGAAAAGCTTTTCACAGGGAGAGGCAATAGTCAAAAAATAAACAAATAGTAAAACAGAAAATCAAACTTACACAAATGTGTTAACAGTCATTATTCAAATTTATAAAAACTACTTAAAAATAGTTTTTATATATTTTTAATGAATAGTTGTTATCTATAAAATAGCGTGAAAATTAATCCAAACACAGGGAATTTTTTTGTTTATTTCTATGTTATGGCTACACTACTTAATCATATCCATTCTTTAAGTTGCCTGTGTAATGTGAGATTACTGTTCTTTGGTTATTTAGGAACTTTCTTGTTATAAATAGTATTTTGTGAAAATTTATTCCATTTTTTATTATAAAATTATATTTTAATATTTTTTCTGTCTTGAATATATAATATGCACTTAATTTCAAGAAAGTATTTGAAAATTATTTCTCTTTCTGAGCATACCAATATAACAACACAAGTAGTTTTTGTGTGTGGTGTTGGATCAGCTATTTTACACCAACTTAGTGAATGCTATTTTAAAGCAATTTAAAGAAACTATTTCCGTTTCCACTTCAAAGGAAAGGTATATGTGGCAAGATGATTTAAAAGTGGTTTCTATTAAAAAATGGCTTTACATTAGTGAAAAAAGTAAATTTGATCCAAAATTATCTGCTTTGGACTTAAATAAAAAATTAGCAGCCAGTGGAACAACCCACCGGGTTGGTCCAGTGGTTAAACTCGTCATCTCAAATCAGCTGATTTTGAAGTCAAGAGTTCTAAGGTTCAAATCCTAGTAAAAGTAGTTACTTTTATATGGATTTGAATATTAGATTGTGGATACCAGTGTTCTTTGGTGGTTGGGTTTCAATTAACCATACATCTGAGGAATGGTCGACCTAAGACTGGAGAGTTCTTGCAGCTGAACAGAAAGCTCATTACCAGCTAAAATGCAGCTTTTGACACTAGCAATGTAAAAAAGAAGGCTCTTGTAAGTCAAAGCACATACTAACTGAACCGAAGAAGACTGGAAAATTGTTATGTTTCCCAAAAGTTACATTTTTATGTTCAATGACAAAGGGTTCCATATTTTAGAAAAACAGATGAAATTAGCATTCAGATTAATTTGCATGCTGTTGTGGATAATAGTTAATTTGGAGTTGATAATAGACTGTATGTTTATTGCAAAACATATCAGATATATTGAAGGTGACAATCCAAGATAAACGTCTCATATAAAAATTGCACATATTGAAAGAACAATAAGTAATCCATGCTATAATTATTGAGGAACACCTCTAATATAAGAGTGAAGAAGATTTTGGTTTCTTCTTCACTGATCTAAATGTAATATATTGTTGTATATCTGATCTAAATGTATATTTGTTGTATATCTGATCTAAATGTAGTATACTGTTGTATATCTCATCTTGTCTAGCCCTCTGAAACGTAGATGATATTAAGCACTGCATGTTCCACCTTCAACTGTTTGCAGCAGTGTCTGATTAAATAATGAATCATTACATGTAGGAAAAGCTATTTTGATTAGTGCTACTTAAAGTATCTGATACTTTAAATGCATTAAAGATATAAGAAAATATGTGACAAATTAACATGTCATTTTCAGTGAGAAACAATGAATTATATAAGATGAAAGAGTAAACTTTTTTGAATTCTTTTAATTTTCCAATTCCCTTAAAGAGTGGAATGTTATATGGCAAAGCCAAAGAACAACCAACCTAATTTGTATGAATCTCATCATATTAATAGTACAATATTTAATTTTTTTTTATGTGCAATGTCTTTCAATACTATTTTACCAGAAATGATGTATTAACTTTATATATAGAGAGAGAGAGAAAGAGAGAGTGAGAGAGAGAGTTAAATTTTCTTTTTTTAATGTTTGTAATGTATGTAATATACCCAAAATTATTCTAAGATCATTCTATTACATATGATGAGTATTATTATTATTATTTTTTTATTAAGGGTTATATGGACACTAATTTTTATGGTCATTAACCCCTGTCACATTCTTTAAAAATAAGGTCTAAATCACCATCAGATTCGTTATATTTTGAATGTAAAGGGATCTAACATTTTATTTAAAAACATCTAAACACAACACAAAATATTGAGGAACTTAACATATATACATGAAGACACTTACAGTCTGTAAAGGGCCCTGAGTAAAAAGAAATAATAAATAAAACTCAAATAACAAAATGAGTAACGATATATTAATTGTACGAAACAAAATCATTAAAAATGCTTATATCCATAAAATTTAACTACTTTACTTAGAGAATACAGCTTTGATTTGCTTATCGACTGTTAATAATCTACTGGCGTGCAAATATGCAACTATTTTTTCCTCATTTCCATTCTCCAAATTGGAGCACAATTTTATTTATTAAATCGAACCTCTTTCTAGGGTCCTCGTATATAGTTCACTCGTCAATTAGATGCTTGACTTTGTTGCAAACACCACACATTGGTCTATCTTCGTCGGTTAAGAAATATGAATTTGTTACTCGTGTGTGACAGATTCTAAGCTGATCTCCGCCACTTGTTCTCAGCGAGTCAAGTTCACATCGCTCTTCCATTTATATGGAGAAGATTTAACTGCGTCTAGTTTCGTATTCAATCTTCTCCATTCATTGTTCCAGCTGCTTTTTTATTGTATTAGTTAGACAGTTCTTAATTAATATCAGCCACTCTTACAGGAATTATATCCAAGTTATCAGACTGTTGCCATTCTGGCAGCTTTGTCTGCGCTTTCATTTCCTCCAATGCCAACATGCCCTGGAGCCCATACAAATACATATTGCTGTCTTCTTCTATTTAAAACATATAAAATAGGATGTTTGTAATCAAGATGTTCTTAACATTCTTGTTCCAAATTGCAGTAAGTGCACTTAATGAGCCGGAACATGTAAGCACTCTCTCTTCGCAGAAATGTTCGGGTAAGAAAAGCTTATGGTAGTAAGTTGTAAGCTGTATTAACACTTGCCATATCTGTAGTTTCTAAGAAAAGGCTTCAACATTTTACATATATGGAACACCCAACACCATGTTCAGTTTTAGAATCGTCAGTAAAAATTTTAATTTAATGTCATAATTATTATTATGAAAAAATTTACAACCAAGTTACAACTTATTAATCATCAGTTCAATTAAACAAAAAATTACATCTCGGTGAAGCAATGGTTGACTTTATATGACAAATAAAGAAGTTACTTATTACAATAATTTTATTCATTTGAAGGGTGTAATAGCTATTAAATTTAAAATTAATTATACCGAGTGTATCACGAAGTTCTCCGAGACTTTCATAACCTATTCTACTGCTGAAAATAATGAAAAAAGTTCATATAAACATATATCCTAAAATGCTTAGTTTTGAAATTAGGGTAGTGAAAGATTAAGCTCATATAACTAAACATCCTAGTGGCAGAATACAGATATTTTTTTAATCAATCACCAGTACTTACTGATGTTTTTCAGTGTCACACTTCTGTAGCGAAATTATAGAGAAAATTTTTAAAATATTAAAAATTGTTTTTGTAAAATGTCTAAACAATGTAACATCAATGTAATGTAGTTTTGGAATGATGATTACCAAAACGTTATTAGCAAACGACGGCAGGAACTTTAACTGTAGGCCAACCAATGAACATCTCAAATTGTACCATAAGGCTAGAGCGGATGTTGTCGGGTATTATTAGACTCTAGGAGGAAGTCATGGAGGAAATATGTGGAGACCTTCTCACGCACTACCTCCACATCTGCTGTATGAAAAAAGATCCGTACAATCTGCGGATCATCAAAATAATCCATTCTTGGACTCATTCATGAAAAAGAACTCATTACAACACCGTCTGCAGTGGCAAGTAAGTTAGCAGATTGTTTCCGTTCTATTACCCTCACCTCAGCATACAGTAACAACTTTCATAGGTACAAATTACAAATGGTAGTATCATCATCAAATTTAGGTAATTGGTGGGAGAATTAAACGTTCCATTTTCAATCAGCGATCTGTCACACACAATTAAAACCTCACATGACCTCCCCTGGACCTGACAACATTTGTCTCGGTGTGCTGTCATCTTTTTCCTAATTCGGCGTTACAACACCTATTGAGTATTTATAATGGTTTATTTTCTGCTCAAGCCTTTCCAGCCATCTGGTCAGAAGCCTTTATCATACCAGTACTCAAATCTGGTAAAGACAAGGCAAATCCTTCAGGCTACCATCCTATCTCTCTGATGTGCGTTTTGTGTAAATTATTAGAGAGAATGGTGAACCACAGACTTATGTAGTATTTGGAGAAAAATGGGCTTTTATCACCTGAACAATGTAGGTTCTGACGAGGACAATCTTCTATTGACAGTTTGGTGTCACTTGAATCAGCTTTTCAAAATGCTTTTCTTCATTGCCAGTGCCTCATCGCTATCTTCTTCAACATCAGAAAGGTGTATGACATGACCTGGCAATGTGGTATTTTAAACACTCTCAAAGATTGGGGAATCAGTAGCAAAATGCTCGCCTTTATTAGGGGATTTTTTAATTAATCAAACTTTTTGTGTTCGGGTTGGAGCTTCTCTATCAGGTAGCACCATCTTGGAGAATGTAATGCCTCAAGGAAGTGTATTAAGTACCACCTTATTTTCTATTGCTATCAACAGTGTCACTAAATGTGTGTACCCACCCGTTTCATGTTTGTTATTTATTGATGACTTTGCTATATATAATACATCCCATTCAACAGTCATTGTTGTTGCGTATCCATATAATGGTTACAATGTGGTATAATGTCAATATGATACAATATCATCATATTATGACATTATGGATGATATTGATGATATAATAACACCAATATGATTATGATATAATATCATTATGTAATGTGTATAACATGAGGTATAATGTCAACAATGAGTTGACATTGTTACCTGACAATCTATGCACATGGCAGGTATTAGCTGATGAGGTTACTAGTGACCATCTTAGCACCATTTTGGAAATCAGAAATACTGCTCCCTGACTAATGATATTTGGGTGGCCAATGCATCTTACATAAAGACAGGTAGAAACAGTAGCAAAAACACTACTGAACACATCCTTAATGATAATCAGCTAATACACGAAGGATTTCAAAATATTATCATAAGAGAGATGCACAGGTTGTCCACTAGAGCTCATGGATTTAGAGCTGTATACTGGTGGGCTCCATTAATTGCGATAGCTCCAATGACTCAGACAAATTAAGCAACGACTTCGCTGAACTGATAATGAAGGGTATGAGGAGGCTGCAAGACAATATACTGTAAGCAGAAAGGATTAGAATTACAGAATTAAAAAATCAAAGAAAGCAAGTTGGTACCGTTTATTTGAGGAATTGAACAATGATCCATGGTTGCAGGCATACCAGATTGCTGCTAAAAGATTTGGGAGACATTTGTCCATCCAGCCATACATTTGTCACAGCCAAGCAGGCTGCTGCACAAATTGAAAAACTGTTCCCTAGGAGTGAACAGAACATTGAAAGTATAATTAAAAACATTTGAATATGTAATTTAAAACTGTTGTAGAATAATTGGTAATCATTTTAGCAACAGTGCTACAAGAATTTGTTATAACTGTTTTTTATATATTACATACTACAAACTACCAAACTAAGTAAAAAGAACTTTCATTTTATGACATATTAGTTACAGACCTAGTGTGTAACCAATATCCAACATCCAAACCCATGAGATGAGGGCATGCATCTTCCTTAAATCGTCTGATAAAGTTTACCTAAAGTTAAAATAATTATTTTTGGTCTTCTCTTTAGTGTAGGACTAATTAACTATTTGAAGTTTAGCTTTTTAATGGGTGCAAGGTATGACTTTTAATCATTAGGACTTTTCTTTCTTTTAACAAACACTCTTTCTGGAAATTTCTAATACAAATTACTTCCTTGATGTATTATTCCACCTTTTTTTTTGTAGTTTTCATAAGTAATACTATACTTCTTTCAAAATAAATAAAAATAGGATATTTTTCGGGATTCCACCTCTCCAAAGAAAAAAAACACTTAATGTTTTAAGTGTTTTTTAACCAATCAAACAAAAATCTATGTATTTTTAATAGCCAATAAAAATTAGGTAGGAATATGCAAATTTTATAAATATAATCTAACCAAATTTAACCTACACTCATTTCACTCGCTAACCTTGCTAATTAACTAAAGCAATAGGCTAAAAATAGATGTATTTTTAATATTCAATAAAAATTAAGTGGGAATATGAAATTTTAAAAATATAATTAACAAAACTTACCCTATATTTTTCTCTCTCTCTTTCAATTTCATCCTCCAGAACTACCATAAAGTATTACTTCAGAGGATGAATGAGGATGGTATTTATGAATGTGAATGAAGTGTAGTCTTATACAATCTCAAGTCGACCACTTCGACCTTCAACCTTCGACTTCAAAATCAGCTGATTTGCGATGTCACGTTAATCATTAGACCAGCCCGGTGGGCTAACAAAACTTACCCTCTCTTTTTCTGTTTTTTTAGCCTCTGGAACTACTGTAAGGTAGGTCCTCTGAAGTAATCTTCAGAGGATGATATGTATGTTTGTGGAAGTGTAGTCTTGTACAACCTCGGGTCAACCACTCCTGAGAAGTGTGGAACAAAACTTACCCTACCGCTTGCTAACCTTACTAATTAACTTTAATGTTTTGAATATTTAAATTCCAATTATTTAAATAATCAAAGCATTACTGTTAATTAGTTGATGTTAGTGAGCGAAGCAAGTGTAGGTTAAGTTTAGTTGATTATATCTATAATTTATAAGATATAAAGTATAAGATAATTATAGAATAATTCTATAATCTTATATTTTTAATGTGTAAAATATGTTAATATGAAGAATGTTTAAAATAACTAGTATAAAAGAGCATGTTAGTGTTATTCAGTTGTTTTTCCAACAAGGTTATTGTTAAACTCAATATTTTCTGCAATTTTGAGTTATTTCCTGTTATTTTTAAACATTCATATTCCCACCTAATTCTTATTGAATATTAAAAGTTCATCGATTTTTTGCCTATTGGGTAAAAACTTGTTTTTTTTTTTTGGGGGGGGGGAATTACGAAAAATATTTAAAATATTTCTTGTTGAGAAAAATAAAAATCAGTTTTCAATCTTTAAAATGTTTATCATTAATGGACTGTTTTTTAAAAATAAACATTAAATATTACAATTAACTCTAAACTGCATATTGTTCCATATCTGGAACAGTCTAATTTCAACACTATAAATTAAAACGGATTTTATTTTAGACTGGTTTTTCACGTTGTGCTCAATTTATCACAGCTTTTTTGAGGTATAGTAAGTGTAGTTTAAATCCAACAGAATGCTCTGCGTACATTTTTTTTTTTGTTTTTTTAACCTCCGGACCACAGTTAACTATTACATCAGAGGATGAAGGTGAATGATTTGTAGCGTGTTTTAAAATGCCATGTCTGACGTGCCACAATTTGGGACTCCATGCAGTTACGCTCGAGATCGGTTTAGCCAGCACTTGTTTTGGTTTATGTTTCGATCACTTGTTACTGTGTGTGCATTCTTCTCAGTATTTATTCAGTGAAAATATTTCACGCATAATATAGATTAGTTATTTCATGTTTATTTATAACCTTTGATTTTTTTAAAATATGTCGTTTATAAGGGATAACGATATAATATATTAACTCGGCATACCAGTCGAAAGTGAAGACGAATATCTTGAATCAGATAGTGACGTGAATAAGATAGGGAAGAAACTTTTGAACGAAATTTGTGTATTCTTTTAGAATCGGCAACTGTAAATAATGACGAGAATTTAGGTTCATCTAGTAATTTAAGTAATCTGTTCATTTAGAGATTTTATCAAACTATAGTCTAGGCCCAAGAGTTGAAAATAAGAATTTGGGCAAAATGATTTCTCTCTTTTTCTGTTTAGCCACCGGAACTACCGTAAGGTATTACTTCAGAGGATGATATGTATGAATTTGAATGAAGTGTAGTCTTGTACAATCTCAGGTCGACCACTCCTGAAAGTGTGGTTAATTTCACTCAACCACCAAAGAACACCGGTACCCACGCTCTAGTATTCAAATCCGTATAAAAAACTTTTACTAGAATTTGAACCTCAGAACTCTCGACTTCGAAATCTGATTTGCGATGTAGCGTTAACCACTAGACAGCTCGGTGGGCTAGGGTGAGAATGATTTATCCTGTATAAACCCAACTTGGTGATATTCCAATAATATATTCTGATATGATTGAAAATGAAGATCAGGTCACAGCTGCAGTAAGTACAGATATTTTTAGTATCCAGTTTTTTTATGCTGACAATATCTTGGATCCTGAGAATTGCAATGTCACAGCAGACTGTACAAAATCCAGTGTTTCAAACGATTCTGATTCTACGCAGAAAACTCGTGTAAATCAAAATAATTCAAAGTCTGAAATAAAAAAGCTACTATTGTATACAAGCCAAAGTCTAAAGCTAAATTTTCAAATCAAAGCCAAATTTAGATATAGGCCTAAATTTAAACACAAGTCCAAGAAAGAGAAACAAACCTATAACTGGGACAAAAGTAGTATATCTGATCAGACACTTAATCTTATCTTTACTGGTGGATTCGAACTTTCTGAGGAGCTAGGATTTACAGTTAATGAACTAAACAAATTTCTTGGCATTTGTGTTAAGATGTCTATCATTCATTTACCTAGTATTCGCTCGTACTGGAGTCCGAATATTGGCTCTGACGTTATAAGGAATTGTCTTAGCTTAAATCAATTTGAATTATTTAAAAGTTATTTGCATTTTAATGATTCACAACTTATGCGATCTCGTAATGATCCTAATCATGACAGAATTCAAAAAATCCGCCCAATTGAGATGCACTTAAAAATAAATTTAGGTCTATTCCTGTCGAAGAGCACTTGTCGGTGGATGAACAAATATGTTCCACAAAAGCTCAATCATATCTCAAACAATATAATCCCAAGAAACCTCATGTGGATATAAAATTTGGGTTCTTGGTGGAGTTACTGGTTTTGTTTATAATTTTCAAATCTATACTGGAGTTGAAAATGATACTAACAGTCGGCTTCTTTACAATGAATTACATTTGGAAGCTAGCTGTAATTTTGTAATTAGACTGGGTTACATATTACCTGATTACTGTCATTTTAAATTATTTTGTGATAATTATTTTACTCCTGTACCTCTCGTGGTTTGTTTAGAAAAAAGAGGTATTCATTTTATAGCTATATAATAAAAGAATAACCAAATAATAAAACAAACTTAACACAATGTGTTAACAGGCCAGTTCTGTTTTGTCACGTCTAACATCTTGAAATGGCACACTTGAACCTATACCTCTTTCTCTCGGGTTAAGTGAAAGAAACGTGATAGGTTTTCAGATCTTCTTGATTCCAGTGAAGTAATTGAGAAAAAAGGAGCATCTGTAGAATATTCAACTGACATAGATAATGTGAAAGTTACTGCCACTACATGGAATGATAATGAAGTTGTTAATCTAGCATCGTCATATATTGGACAAAATTCAGCTGGAGTAATTCCACGTTATGATAGGAAACTTAAAGAGAAAATCAATGTATCTTGTCCTGCAATAGTATAACCATATAACGTGCACATGGGAGGAGTTGACCTGATGAATTCACTTATTGGTAGTTACCGAATCCAGATCCAAAGCAAGAAATGGTATTTCAAAATATTTTACCACTTACTCGATGTAACAATAGTCAATTCTTGGATTCTGTATTGTCGGGTTAGAAAAGAAATTCACAAAGAAAAACCATTACCGAATGCAAAATTTAGGGAAAGTATTGGTACCGTGTTATGCAGGTGGAATGTTTCTGCCTTACCAACCAGGGGATGACTGTCATTAATTGAAAAAGAAAGAAACAGGGAAGGTTCTTAACCCGAGAGAAAGGGGTGTAGGTTCAAGTGTGCCATTTCAAGATGTTAGACGTGACAAAACAGACCACTGGCCTGTTAACACATTGTGTTAACAGTTTGTTTTATTATTTGGTTATTATTTTATTATTATTGCCTCTGCTGGCTGAAACCTTTCTGTTTTATTTTTTGTTTTTTTTTATATTATTATTGCCTCTGTCGGTTAAAAACTTTTTTGTCGGGTGTGTGACTTTATGTTGGAATGCTATACACCATTTTTGCAATTATTGCAACTGGTTGAGTTTTTCTATGTACCTTCCACGACCCTCCTTTCTATCTTTTCCCAGACTTCATGCTATTGTGTGTGTCGGTACGAGCTCTCGTTATTTCTTCTTTTTTTTTTTTATTGTTATTAAAAAAACAAAAGCTGTTAAAAGCTTTTCGTCCGGTACCTGTCAATGTTGTGAATTACTATACATCCTTTTGCAAATATTGCGGCTGGTTATGTTTTTCTATGTACTTTCCCATGACCAACCTTTATTCCATTTCCACGTTTAAGTCTATTGTGCGTGTCGGTACGAGGTTTCCTTATTTCTTTCCTAGCGTGTTGTCCTTAGTCTGGATTTACCATCGTAGGCGATCGGACCAGTGTTCCAGCTCCGGGGTTTACCCGTTTTTAGGCCGTCGCATTCTAACAATTTCTATAATTTTAATAATGTCAATATCTTTATAATTTCTCTTTAAGTTGAATAAGTTTTAACTTTGTTCGGGACCACAGTCCGGCTCTGCTACTAGTGACATTATTTTCTCTCCATCTATTTTATCGGTCGCTGTACCATTATCAGTTTTAATTTTTATTGGAACATTTCTCTTCAATTTTATTCGCGGCATTACGCGAAACTCTGTTCAGCAGCTTTATCTTTTTCTTTGTTCTTTTGTCAATCCTCCCGTATTTAATTTCAATCTACTGGATCTTGGTTGTTGCTGTTCTTCAGCGTATGTTTTCGCCGTAGTCCTGGATATCGGGATGCGTATATATATTCACTCTCTACGCCTCGTCTTCAAGCATCATCGACGTTCCTTATTTGTGGCAGTATTGTACAGTGAGTTTTTGTTTTAAGTTTTTTATTGTTTAATGAAAATATTTAAAAATTACATTGTAAGTAGAGTTACATATTTAGTAACTCTAAATTTACGTTTTATAGTGTTAATATAAACCTTTTAATCGATTCCATGTAATTGTTACTGTAAGGTGTAGTATGCATTAATATTTTTCATATCTTGTGAATTAGAAATAGATTAAAACAATTTTTCTTTTCACTATACTTTAAATTTATGATTAATTATCAGTAATAATAATTAACTATTCCTAATGTATTCAGCAATACTGTAATATATTTTTTTTTTTTATCTTTTACCTCAAAATAGTCAGTTTTACTTTACTAGTAAATTTATAAATTTAAATTAATTATTGTTGTTTAGTCTCTGTTTTATAATTTTAAACCACATTATACAGACTTTTTCTTACCAGAGCATTTTTTTTTTTTTTTTTTTTTTTTTACCTATTTCAAATTATCCTCGAACAGCTATTTGTTGGATATTGCACTAACAGGCCTTCTTTTGAAGATGTTAGACAAAGATTTCCTAAATGCAGTGGAAAATTTTTGGTTAAGTACACAAAGTATAATGTGTTTCTATGTTTGAAAAAAAAAACAACTGTTTTAAAAGAATACCACAACAATTAAGCCTAATATTAACAATGACAAAATATTTTACTTTGTATATAGTGTTTCTTACTGTAGTTTTTTGTTTACAGTTAAACCTAGGTAAATAAATTTATATTCAAGCTGGAATTTTTTAATAACTTAGACCTAATTGAAAAATTTGATTGTTTAGTGTTAATATCACAATATAACATTAGTACAGTGTTAATTTTTCAAATACATCTAAACTAACTTATATATTAATAAACTGTGTTGTTTTAGCTAAAATTCAAAGTTTTATGACATACTACATTTATACTTATACCTATCATGTTAGTTAGCCATAAGAATGATCAACTTTACTCATCCCTGAAAGTATCTATTATGGATCCGTCTCTCAGTTTTCTTATGTTTTTGGAGGATATGCTTGAACCAGTGGCTACCTTATTTATCAGGAAAGGTGAGATTTTATAAAGAGCTACCTGATTATTGGGCAAGACTACAAACCTGAAATTTGTGTATTGCAAATGTGATTTCTCACCATTTAAATTATTCACCTTAGGACAATTATCATCTTCAGAAAAGGTCGGTCAAAGTTTTTTCACAAGACATGTACTGCTGGTTTTTTCAGATGGACCACCAACCATCATAGAATGAATTTGAGGACTTGAAATTTGGTCCCACAAGTACCAGTGATGTAATAGACCACTCCAGCAGAGCGCACACATACTGGAACTAGAGCTAAATACAATAGATTCCTCCAAGTGCCCAGAGGACATTGTTTGAGACTTACTAAGTAGAGCCATTCACCCATCAGCACAATAGTTTCCACCTTGGGTTACAATTGCATTTTGTAAAGTGTCACAACATCACTTAGTGTAAGTGTAAGAAGAAATAGTGTAGAAGGGTATTTGTTGTAATTTGTGTAGTGTTCTTGGTGAGGGATATGTGTATAGTGTAAAGTGATCTGCAGCTCAGTGTGTAGTGGGAAAAAAAGCTGCAGAGGCTAGGGCCGTGGGGACACCAATCTCCAAAGTCTTAAAGGATAATACTTTTCGTCAGAATGCAAAAGTCAAATAGATGTAATTTAAGAAGACCAATGAAGACAAGTTCTATGTAAAAGGAATGAAACAAGATTATAATTATTCTTATTCCTGTTCAATTTTTCTTCATAAAATACACAATAAAAGTATTTGAAAGCTATTAATAAAAATATGTTATTATAAGGATATTACAAACAAAGTAACACTAAGTAACATGTGACTCTACGGTTCACCATTCTCTCCACCATTTTACATAAAATGCTTGTCACAGAGATAGGGCAATAACTTGAGAGGTGCTTTATCTTTACCAGGTATTGGTACTGTCATACCAATGCCTGGATTTTGACCAGACCAAAGGGAAAACTTGTGAGGAGAATATACTGTTATAAATACATAATAGGTG